>UYYA01004502.1:198-96769 GCA_900624975.1 Angiostrongylus costaricensis | reverse complement strand
TCCGGTTGGCCAGTCGCAGTGGACGGCGCCTGATTTCACGTCTTTACTGATCTGCTAGTTTTTCAATAGTAGAAGATAATACTTGGATAATCAGGGGATTTGATGGGTCGAGTATGACCCACAGTTATAGAGAAGACTTTGATCCATTCCTCTATTTGGCATATCTGCCACTAGTTACTCTATGTTGTTATGGTTCGTCATCTAAACACATTGCTGTCAGTATTTGAAAGTGCTAATTTGAAGCTTATGTTGAGTCTGTATATGTATTTCGTGCACTCGCAATTCAGTGCGATAACTGTGACCCGTTGTGGCGACTCAAATTGGAACTATTGTCAATTATCAGTCAAGTCATCGGTCAGTGAAATGGTTGGAAAAAAATTTTTTTGTATGCTTTGAAGTGCAAAGTAGAGAATCTCCGGGTGAGCGCCCACCACAGTATGTGTGTTGAATAAGAAATCGATTTGCTATGGAAAACATAAGAAAACAATGTTAATTTTTTATTTGTTGCCTACCATAATTTTTAACGACCTGATACTACGTGAAAAGCAATCGTTATGATGCTGAGATATTTAACAAATTGGACCGCAGGTGTGTGCGGTGGAGAACGAGCGAGTTATTACACTTTCCGGGGGCTAATGCGTTCACTACCACACCATGTGGATCCTTCGTTTCGCCTCTCTCAGCTAGTTTTCTATCTACCATACCATCAGCAATATCTAAGTATCATAATGGTTGTATTTCACGTTAAAAACAGTACTGTGTACTAAAACAAACCAGCCAAAAAGAGCTACCTTCATGGAGGTCATAGTAACCACTGTGTCCCCTAAAAAATGACTCCTATAGAGGTCACATCGTCGCGGAACTCTTAAATATGATGGTCCTATCAAGGGATAAAGAACAAGCATAAAGCTCTCAGCGTTAATCAACTCCTGAGGGATGCGCCATGCTTTCGACCTCATTAAGCATCGTTTGGAGGCGATTGAATGCATATCTGGCCTTTACAATGACTCTCTTTGCCCTACCCATGAATCGAGCCAGTGCTGCTATCCTCTCAAACAAGCCTGGTAGCAATTCGCCGACCCCGGATGGATAGAAGGCTTGGGGGACCATGTGCGCGGGGATCGATTCCACGTGTGTGTTGCAGGGCGCCTCTAACGACTGCTCCACACGCGCCCTTCTGTCAAGGGATATAGGAAGACATTGAGTCTGCTAGAGAACGGTCACGCTTCTTTGCTCGATGTAGGTTCAAAATCTTTGCACTACTTCACTTTTAAAGAAGGAGTTTTACATATTTCGCAAAAAAGGGAAGAGAAGGCTTTTTTAGCGTTCATTGTTCGCATTAAATTAAATGCTAGTGCTATTGACTTAATAATCTTAGTACTTCTTCCAACATTATTAATCGCTAGCTTCCAGTATACTCTCTCTTGCTGCTATTACGTCAATCCAATGTCTCTTCTTGCTTCCCAAGTTCCTACTTTTGTACAAAGGTTTCATGCCTAGGATCTCCAATACTGGATGTTATCAGGTGGATAGCAAACTATTTGTAAACGTATGCCGCAACGGGGCAAGGCAAGCTACTCTTTGTTGCTTTTCCCCACAAAAGAAATAATAGAGAACGTATCACCAAGAGTGCCCTCCAGCCCAATAGGCACCTCTGATTTTCAATAGGATGCACTGACAAGTCACTGGTAACGGCTCGTGGTACTCGACAAATAAGGGATTAAAAAACCCAATTACCTAGTTATTTTTATTTCAACTGGTAATAGTACTAATTGCATCATTGCCGAAATCATCCTCATACTGAGATATTTGCAAAACTCCCGACCGCAGGTGTTTGCTGTGGAGAACGAACGGGCTATTACCCTTTCCGGGGCCAACGCGTTCACCACCATACCTTGCGGGTTCTTGGTTTCGCCTTTCTCTCAACTAATTCTATCGATCAGGTCATCAGCAATCACCCGTCAACGAGATTGGTCTGGAGGGCCCAAATCGGCAACGAATCCAGTTAAACTGAGGCTGCAGTTCAAATCACAACGTTAGCTTTTTTATCATCTGCCTACTACAATTTTAGGAACCGTATGGTGTGGTCTTGAACGTGCTAGCTCCCGGAAAGAGTAATTCCGCGTTCGTTCCCTACCGCAAACACCTGCGGTCCGGAGTTTTGCAAATGTCTCAGCACCATTGTGGTTGAGTCACACATAATAATCTGCCGTGAAAAATCATAATAGCTAGGAAATAAAAAAGTTAACATCCTCATATATTCATCATTCGCTGTGGAGCCGCAGCTCAAAAGTTGCGGTAGAGTATGGATTGCAAATGATGAGAGTGGAGTTAGCAAGGAGGTAAAATAACGATGTACATGCTCTAAGCTCTAGTTGGACTAATAAGATAATGGATTCTTTGTTCCTGCTACCTCGGATAACCTAAACCTTTCCTAAGTACGTAAACACATGAATTTACGCCTTGGTGCATTGGCATGGATAAGGACTTCAGCCTTTACGACGATTTTGTCAAAAACTGGCAATTAGGTGACTGAAAATATGGTTTAGTACTATTTCCAGCAATATCCACGTTACGCTGAAGAGCTTGAAGAGAGCACTTTTCATGTTATGCTCTCTACTTATTTACGTGGATAGTTGGATGGCTTGCCTTCATTGGTTGTGCGGGCCCCAGCAATATCTCCGTTTTTTCGATGTTTTGCTGATTTAGCAATTATGGTTCTCTGGAGTTTCTAGGTCAGCCTGATCAACGTCTGCCCTACGTCGGCTCCACTACGAGGAGAAGACGCCGCCTTTGTCGATCAGAGGGAGATTTGTCACCATGCGACTAGTTTGATAATAGGACGGTGGTGGATCTTAGTATTGGTATTGGTTTACTCTTAGCTAGGTTTCCTGATGGAAACGTGACACCCACGAACACCTTCCAGCCACGATGAGGCGTTAGATCGTTCAGAGACTACGCGCTCTATGTCTGCTATTTTTAAATGAAGGACTGCAAGCGGCAGCTTTTGCAGGTTAAGTTTGTAAATAACTGAGTATTTAGATGTTAGCATCGAGATCCTTGGAATTTGTAGTTCTAAACATGGGCCTCTTTCTGTGCACCGCAGTTCTACAATAAGAGCATATACAAAGCACAAAGAAGTAGGGTAGTAACAACAAGAGAGAATACGACAAATACATCGACTTATGTATTAATGAACATATCTACGTACATACAGAAAGTATGTGTCAAAGATTTGGCGCGTGTAGTCCCGTGCTTAGAGGCGTTCTACAATAAACATGGGATCGATCCCAAGCCCCAGGCCCACCAAACCCTCTATTCCCCCCAAATCGGCAAATTGGTACCAGGCTTGTATGCGACGATAGCAGCACTGGCTTGATACACCGAGATACGCGAGTAAGCCATTGTATAAGCCAGATACGCATTCAGTCACCTCTAACGATGTTTGTTGAAGTCGAAAGCATGCCAGGATCGCTATCGTTTCTTATTAATGTTCCAACGGGCAACACGAAAACAGTTGGCCGTTCTTCTGGATCCCTATGTCTCCCGCGGAGAAGGTCGCTCCACGTTTTTCGCTTGCTCGTGGACGTGTTGAGTAGCCTTCTCGATAACGGATCAATATCACAGGCTTAAAAAGTGGAAATGATACCATCTCGCCAAAGTTATTCCGTACACCCATCTCGAAGATCATGAGGAACTAGGATTTATTTTCTCAACGCTAGTGTTTCAAAATTTCAAGCATTGACAACGTGGAAGGAACGCCGTCCGATTTCGATAGCATATGTAGAAATGTCGGCCTTCTGTAGGGTCTAAGGAGAAAGATGACCACTGGAAATGCACGTGTTCTTGGTGCCCTCTCTATTCAAGTCTTGAAATATAGCAGCTATGTTTGCATGGATTAAAAGTACAGATCGTGAATGATTTGATTTCAACTGCGAGAAAACGATTGGCTTGACAAGCAGTGAGAAGCACAGAAAGTAATGATCAGGAAGAAGTAATATATTTTTGACTTCCTTTTCCATCATGCATTCATCGCTGTTGAATGTTACGTGGAGACGACGATTGTGAAGACATCGTGTTTAACCCAAAGGAGAGATGTAAATAGAACTTCTGACTCACTTCGATGACTGAAGGCCAAAAATGGCCCCACACACATTAAGACCTCATGAATTCAGTTCTCTGGACTTTCGTGGTAATCATTCCTCGAACGGGTTTCCACGTGTTGTTAGGCACAGAGGAGATCATATATCTGGTGGTCGGGCCACTTTACAAACAGTCAGAGAAATTTGTAGGTTTTTCTGACGGCCTTCTTATTCCTTGAACTTTTCAAATGACTACACTTCTTCACCTATTTTTCACCGTTGGTGAGAGTAACCACTGATAATTGCTAGTTACTCTTGACGCTGAGTGGTTCTTGTTTTGAAGAAAATCGGAATATGTAAATATCTTTCGTGGCAGCACAATCTTTTTTATATGAAATACGACCACAATGATGCTGAAGTATTTGAAAAACTCGGACACCAGGGCAGATTCCAACCCTCAATTTCCTTTTCGGCCGCTCACGTGGAATAAAAAAGTTGTGGAATGTTGTATTGACTATAGGATCCGCTGAACTGGGCTCAATGCCAATTTGTGCTACTTAGATGGTTGACGTTGACAGGTGGCCGCTGTTGAAACCGTTAGGTAGAAACTAGCTGGGGGAGGGACAAAGCTGGCGTCTCTGTGGTGCAGTGAGTAGCACTTGAGCACCAGAACAGTGTAGTAGTAGGTTCGAATCTGATCTGGCGGCTGGGTTTTGAAAATGTTTGAGCATTATTGTATTTGTCATTCGAAGAACCAAAATAATTCACTATTTTTCTTGATAAGCAAACACGACGTTGTTATTACAGCATTTAATCATACAATAGCTGACAACCTTCCAAATGGTTTGCCCAATCATCGTGGCCGGGAGGTGTTCCGGTGTCGAGCTGCGATGTACAGCGTGGGGATTCATTCACCCGGCAGGGTCTTCCAAGCTTAGAAGGAGTCCAGGGTTTCCATTAAAAAGCCTAGCTTAGCCTAAACCGATACCAATACCAGGATCCACCACTGTTCTGGAATCAAACTAGTCGCATGGTGGCAAATCTCCTCCTGGCCAGGCTAACCCTGTGACTCCAAGGAGCCACAATGGCTAGACCAGCAAAACTTCAAAAGACTGAGATTAAAGAATATCGGGAACTAGACCATCTGTTAGTGATAAGGATGGGGAGCTTGCAGTATTTTTTCTTCAATTAGAAAAGCACCTCGAACAGCTTGCCTTCACCACCTGAACAGGAACTCAAAAGTCAGTACCGATAATTGAACAACGAACTAGTGAAGGTGGCAAAAGCCGCCAGTTTAAAACCAACTGTTTTCTCTCAATCAAAACGTGAGTTAGCAGCATATCCTGTCCTATGCTTACTCATGAAAACTCATAAGTTTGCATCCTCTGATGAATTTGCGTCCATCGACCCATCATCATTTGAGGTCAGGCCTGCACCCCACTCCCTCTGATGTCTCTTAGACCGGCTAGTGTATACCACAACATGGTTTTCAACCCTAACTACTCAATGTTCACTTTTTTTTATTTACTGCCTTTTGCAAGTTTTCACGGCAGGGTGTTATTTGTGAAACAACTACAATGATGCTGAGATATTTGCAAAAACTTCGGAACGAAAGTGTCCGCGTGAGGTGAGGAACGAACGCGCTATTGTCCTTTCCGGGGAGTAACGCGTTCACCACCACACCATGCGGGTTCTTCGTTGCGCCTGTCTCTCAGCTAGTTCTATCGATCACTGCCATCAGCAATCACCCGTCAAAGGGATTGATCTGCGCGCCCAAATCGGCATTGAAGCCAGTTAATCTGAGGCTATAGTATATAGCATCGATTCATTCGAACAACTTAAAACCCGAATCGGACCTTTACGATTAAAAAGACGTGGATCAATTTCGGTTTTGACAATCTTCGTCGTTTACGGACCGAAATTAAACTATGACGAAGAAAAAGTTGAAGCGTTCTATATGGACTTGGAGAAGTTCCACATGGAAGACCACACATTCTTCAAGGTCCTCATCGGAGAATTCAACGCCAAGGTTGGACCAAGAAGAACGTCTGAAGAACGTCACATTGGGACCCACGGATTAGAATGGAACGAACAGGGTGAGCGGCTATCTGAGTTTATCATGGCGACCAAAACAGTCCATGGTAACTCTCAATAACAGAAGCCCCACTCTCAACGCTAGACGTGGGAGTTTCCGAATGGAGAGCACCATAACGAAATAGACTACATCATAGTAAATAGGATGGTTTGCCTAACCGATGCCGCTGCCGTCCCAAAATTCTACACGAGATCAAACCATCATCTCCTTCGTGCAAGATTCTATTTCTCTCGCGAGGGAGAAAAAGCCGCTAAGTTCAAAAACCGGAGTCCCAGAACCACCATAAATTGGGACCTATTCAATTCATTAGTTGGTTGTTAGGAAGATGCCGCTGTCGATAACATCGGTGAAGGATACGATCGAATCATTCAAAATCTTCACGTAAGCGCTATGAAAGCTCAGAGTTCGAAAGTCACCAAGAGACGTTTGTCTCCAGAGACACTCGAGCTGATGCGCCAGCGTGGAATCGAACGAGCTGCAGGCAACCGCGAACTAACGTCCTAACTTACAAAACAATGCGGACACGCGACAAAAAAAGATCTTAAAGAGAGAAGAGCAGCAGTAATGGTCGGAGCTGCAGAGTTTGGGAAAAGTATTCGCAAAGCCCACCAAAACTTTGCCAATTAGAAGACCAAAATGGTAGCACCCCGGCGCCCAGACGGAACAGTTACAGCGTCCAGAAAGCCAATGGAGAAAATCATTCACGAATACTACTCGGATCTCTTCGATAGCCACGTCCACCTTTCTTCATATGAAATAAAGAAGGATGGATATGTTGTACCACCGGTTCTCCATTCTGAAATCCGACATGCCATCTCGTCGGTGAAAAATCGAACATCACCAGGTCCGGACAGGATAAGACCAGAGCACCTGAAGATCCTTCCGCCAGTCCTCGTAAACACACTGGTTCGGCTCTTCACACTTTACCTGTCTGAATACAAGGTCCCTACTCAATAGAAGACCAGCGAAATCGTGTTATAGTTTAAAAAAGGTGACCTACACGATATCGGCAACCATTGTCCAATTGCTTGCTCTCTGTCGCCTACAAACTTTTCACTCGAGTCACTCTAAACAGGATTGACAGAACACTGGGCGAAGGACAGCCATGTGAGCAAGCAATATTTCGGAAAGGATTTATTAAGATGGACCACGTCTGCACGATAACAAAGGTCATTGAAGTATCGCAAGAGTACAAAAGTACAAAAGACTGCTCTGTCCCGCTTTGATCGATTTAAAGAAGGCCTTTGACTCAATTGAGATGGAGGCAGTCCTGTAAGCCCTCGATAGTCAAGGAGTCCCTACTCAGTACATAAAGATCCTTTGTGAGCTATACAATAATTTCGCAACCAAGATATCGCCATTCTACAACGATATTAACATTGACGTCAGAAGAGTGGTTAGGTAAGGTGATACCATCTCGCCAAAATTATTTGCCGCCACACTCCATAGCGTTATGGAAATCAATATGATAAACGACCTAGAACCAGAGCTGAGCAGAAGGAAACGATCGGGTTGGAGAGCTTTCAGGAGCATCGAGGATGTAGTGAAAAGAACAAAGAGCACCCTCCTCCGTGCCCATCTTTCCGACTCAACGGTAATTCCTGCTCTAAAGTAAGCGTCAGAAACCTGGTGGCTGCGTAAGCAGGTTGAAAGGTCACTCAGCGTTATTTGAACGCACAATCGAAAGCGCGATGCTAGAGGTATCCGTGTCGCACAAGCAAGGAAAGGGATCCGAAGCTCCGACCTGCGTCAACGATCAAAAATCAAAGATGCCGTTCTGTACGCCAAATAGTCGAAGATAAGGGGGCCGTTCACGTAATGCGTATGAATGTCAACCGATGGACATGAGCCGTTAGTGACTGGAATCCTCGGGATGTCAAGAGTACTGCTGGTAGACCACCGACCCGATGGTCAAAGTTTTTCACAAAGAGCCTTGAAGAAAGATATGGTGCCCGACGAGTCTCTAGTGCGACCAGAACCCACTGGGCTACTCTTGCACGGGACAGAGAAAAATGGAAGATTTACTACTCAGTTGTTAAAGTACACTTTAACCTATTTTACGGAAACCCAGATGTTGCTGCATCGTCAGCCTAACGTAAGTCCTAACAGCGTGTACGTGATCGGATTCTTCGACATTACCACCCGTTATACCAATGTGTCGAATGACTCCGCAATGAAAACCGTCCGCGAGCTCCTTATGAACATGAAAAGAGAAATAAAAATGTATGGCTTTTCAATTAGGCACTCATAGCACTTCTAAATGAGTCCCTAGACAGCTCAATTTTCTGATGGTTCGAGAAGTATTTCACACGCATGAGAGGGTTGGGAATAGGACAGCGACTAGCACGCAGCCTTACCATTGCCTTTATATCTAAGGTGGAAGCATCGGTAAAACAAATCTCCGGCAATTGCTCTACTGTAAATAAATAGATGATTGTTTGACATTTGTTCAACAGAATAGTAAATGAACAAACGCTTTGAGTTGCTGAATGAGCAGACATGGTACATTACCATTATCTGAGAGAAGGTGAGAGAGAACTGACTTCTATTTCTAAACGTTTAAATTAACCTGTACAAAAACGGCTAGGTTACAAAGTGGTACCGAAAGCCAAATAGTAAAAATGACTGGTTCATTGCCACTTCTCTCACCCCTCTCACACAAAAAGGGTGCCTTTGAGAGGGATGATTCGAACAGCCACCAGCGTGTGCACAGGAATGGAGCAGAGAGTGGAGTCCTGGAACTTGGCACGGCAAGTAGCCATCTTTAATGGCTACGAAACCGAAACTCCTGGTGGCTCATTTTTGGATTTTCGCATTTATCGAAAACGTTTCAAGACCTTTAAGCGCTAAGGTTTTCAATTCCTGGGCGAGGATAGTGACTTTTACTTCAAAACCTTCTCCGTTATTTCTCTGTGCCCTACGCGCCTAGCAGAGTGCTTTGCTTAACTCTAAACTTATCGACTAGTTGTTCGTTTCTATGGGGTCAGAGTTGTGCATCATTTCGGCAACGTATTCGTCCCCACACGCTTTACCAGAGTGTCCGATGGTATTTCAACTAGTGTTGCCGATTTCTCTAGATCGGCCCTTCTTGAGTAACTTTTTAGAGCTAAATTTACTTCGTTTGAAATGAAAGGCCGAATAAATAGGTCCTTGTTCTTTCTAGAATTATCGTTTGGAGGAGTAGTTTTTCTCTACACCTATACCGTGCAGCTGCAGTTTCTTGGGAGCGCGTTCGAAATGGTTATTTGCCACACGTATTTCGGAGATTCATCCTTTTCCTCCCTTCCTTTGCACGCACTTATGGTTGTTCAAATCATGCTTTTAGAAGCATCTATTTGTGTGCGAGGTAAGAGAAAAGAGGTAATGAACCAGTTATTTTTACTACTTGGCTTTCGGCATCATTTTGTAATTTGGCCGTTTCGTACAGATTAATTTGAGCGTTTAGAAATAGGGTCAGTTTTCCTTCAGCTCCTCTCGGATAATCTTCATGTACTGTGTCTGCTCATTCAGCAACTCATTGCGGTTGTCCATTTACTCTTGTGTTAAACAAATGACAAGCACTCAGCTATTTATTTGCAGCAGAGCAATGGCCGGAGATCGATTTTACTGTTGCTTCCGCCCTAGATATAAAGGCAATGGTAAGGCTGGGTGCCTCTCGTTATCTGAATATCTAGCTGAAGAATAATTACTGCAAACTCCCACTCTTATCACCAACAAATGGTCTAGTTTCCGATAATGTTGCTGACGAAACATAAGGTGTTACTTTATTCTTAATTCCGTTAAAGCTAAGTTTTCGGCAGATTCGCCTTCTTCAGAGCCTGGAAGGGTATTAATTATATGCAATTTATTACTCCAAAGCCTTCAATAACACAAACAGAAAGATGAAAATCTAAATGGAAATCACATGATCAACAGCTTCTCGAAAACTCACTGCTTACTATTTGTCTTCTGCTGAGGAAGAACAGCTGATCATAGTCGCATATGGTTGACGAATGCACCACTCCACCTTAAAAGTCGATGCGAGGGTTGTTAGAAAGTTGGTCGTGGAAATTACTACAAGATATTAAGTTTTTATTTACTGCCTACTACATTTTCTCACGGCAGGTTATTATGCGTGGCACAATTGCTGATGGCACTGATAGATAGAACTAGGTGAGAGACATGCGAAACGAACGACCGGCATGTGGTGGTGAACGCGTCAGCCCCGGAAAGTATAATATCGCGTTCGTTCCCCAGCGCAGACATCTGCTGTCCGAAGTTTTGCAAATATCTCAGCATCATTGTACTGTAATATAGTGTAGTGTTTTCTTTTAACCTTATCAGCTCTCGCACACCTTGATTACCACATTTTTACGTTCCTGCTTAGATCGAGCGAAAGTTCTTCACGCGATAATGATTAAGGAATTTGAAAGTTTAGCCTGCAGGTATCCGAAATTTAATTTGAGGCGAACCTCGTTACTTGGTTCTTCTTGTCTAAAAAACGCTTGAAGGAAAGACAATAGTGATAATGCGCCTACTTCTTGTTGTTCATACCTATTTAGTGCTTCAACTTTAGCTTTGTTACGGAGTTGATCTTGAATGTCATGCAGACTGCATGCGACCCTAAACAGGGTTTTTTCAAAAATGGGTTGCGTTGGTGACAAACCTGGACACAATTCTAATAGCGATTGCGCGTCTTTAGGAAGAGCCGTGCCTCCTTATAGTGTCCGTTTACATTCCTGGCACGTTATTGGCCTTAGTTTTACTCTTAGTGCTTTCGTATGCTGTGTTTCCTTTTTTATTTAAAGCTAATTTGTACGACTGGCGTAGTATAAGGAAGAGAAAAAAGCTTTGGGCGTTGATCTACCCTTGAGGGATGCGCGGTGCATTCGACTTTATTAAGTATCGTTGGAGGTAATTGAATATGTATCTCGCCTTTACAATAACTCGCGGCGGCCTACCGATGTATCGAGCCAGTGCTTCTATCCTCTCAGAAGGGTCCAGTACCAATTTCCCGACTTCGGAAGGATGGAGGGCTTGGTGAGCCTGGGTCGCAGGGATCGATCCCGTGTGTACCGCGGGGCACCTCCGACCACTGCTCCACAAGCGCGCTATGTGTTTACGTTGTAGGTAAAAAGATAAATGTCTTTGTACTCCTCTGATTCTGTTAAGGTTTATTTTCCCGAAAGGAAAGGGATTCACCGTCATCAAATTCTGTCTGTTTTGATTACCTGAGAATACCGTCATACTCTTATCTCGTGATTCCAGATAAAATTATGCTCGATAAGCAATTATTGCAACTAATAACATTAAACTTTAAATGTAGACCGTAAATTAGTACAGTTTTTCTGTATGCTTTTCTCCGATATAACTTTTTACCTTTCTAACTTCATTGTCATTTCCTTGCATCCTTTTTCATCCAACAAACCAATTGCTGATAAGCACTGATTTCCTCACCAGATACGGAAATTTCAACGAAAATGTCTATCTGGTTGTTATTCACTCTAGTTTTTTATTTTCTTTTTTTCTACATTGATTTGTTTTGTTCTTATAGATAGTTAGAAGGTAGATCTAGCAACACTCCCTGTTTTCAACGATTGAAAATAAAAAAGCTTCACAATCGAGTTATGTCGAGGAGATACACAATTCACAACGAGTTACTACGTCCAAGTGCAAACACACAGTTGCCAATCCCAAAGTCAGAAAATGGTCAGACTTCATTAAAATTCTTGGAAACTATTGGGAACTTGTAATTTTTATAAATTTCATATCCGGTGCTATAGAGAACAAACATTGTAGTAAATAGAAGGGTTTACCTAACCGATGTCGCTGTTGTCGCAAAATTCTACACGCGATCAGACCAGCATCCCCTTCGTGGAAGATTTTATTTCTCGCGAAAAGGAGAAAAAGCCGCTAAATTCAAAAACCGAAGTCTCAGAACCACCGCAGACTGGGAGTTATTCAATTCATTAAACGGCCGTTGGGAAGATGCTGTTATCGATAACATCGACGAAGAACTCGATCGGCTCATTCAACATCTTCACGTTGGCGCTATGAAAGTTCAGAGTTCGAAAGTCACCAAGAGACGTCTGTCTCCAGAAACACTCGAGCTGATACGCCAGCGCGGAATCGCACGAGCTGCAGGCAACCACGAACTAACGTCCGAGCTTGCAAAACAATGCAGGCAGGCGATAAAAGAAGATCTTAGAAAGAGAGCAGCAGCACAGTTACAGCGTACAGAAAGGCAATGGAGAAAATCATTCACGAATACTTCTCGGATCTCCTTGATAGCCACGTCCACCTACCGTCAAATAAAGAAGGATGGATATGTTGAACCAGCGGTTCTCCCTTCCGAAATCCGACATGCCATTTCGTCGGTGAAAAATCGAACAGCACCAGGTCCCGAGAGGATAAGACCAGAACACCTGCAGAACCTTCCGCCAGTCCTCGTAAACACAATGGCTCGGCTCTTCACAGGTTACCTGTCTGAATGCAAGATCCCTACTTAATGGAAGAGTAGCGAAACCGTGTTATTGTTCAAGAAGGGTGACTTACACGATATCGACAACTATAGCCCAATTAGCCTGCTGTCTGTCGTCTACAAACTGTTCCACGCGAGTCATCCTAAACAGGTTTGACAGAACACTGAACGAAGGGCAGCCATGTAAGCAAGCAGGGTTACGAAAAGGATTTAGTGCGATGGGCCACATCCACACGATAACGAGACTCACTGAAGTATCGCGAAAGTTCGAAAGACCACTCTGCCTCACTTTTGACCGCTTAAAGAAGCTTTTTGACTCAGCTGAGATAGACAGTCGTAGAAGCCCTTTATAGTTAGGGAATCCCTACTCAGTTCACAAAGATTTTATGTGAGCTGTACAAAAAGTTTACAAGCAAAATATGACCAATCTACATTGATACTAACATTGACGTCAAAAGAGGAGTTAGCCAAGGCGATACCAACTCGCCAAAATTATTCACCGTCACCCTCCAAAACGTCATGCAAACATTGGAATGGAATAATATAGGATAATAGTGAAAATCGACGGTCGGCACTTACACCATCTTCGCTTTGCTGATGACATCGCCCTTACGACACCAAACATTAGCCACGCGAAACGTTTGCTTGGCGACTTTGATAAAGCCTGTGGAAAGATTGGTCTTCGACTGAATCTCACAAAGACGATGTTCATAAAGAAAGGATTGGTTTCGTATTGCCCATTCACGCTCAACGGAACTAATATCTGCGAATGCTCCAGTTATATCTATCTAGGTGGGGAAATCAATATGATGAACGACCTGAGCAGAAGGAAACAAGGAGCTTGGAGAGCTTTCAAGAGCATCGAGAATGTAGTAAAGAGAATAAAGAACACCCGGCTCCGTGCCCACCTTTTCGACTCAACGGTACTTCCTGCCCTAACGTATGCGTCAGAAATGTGGTCGCTGCGTAAACAGGATGAAAGATCATTCAGCGTTATCGAACGCGCAGTCGAAAGGACGATGCCAGGAGTATCCCGTTCCACACAAATAAAGGATGAGATCCGAAGCTCCGATCTGCGTCAACAATCAAAAATCAAAGATGCCGTTCTGTACGCCAGACAGTCGAAGATAAGGTGGGCCGGACACGTAATGCGTATGAATGACAACCGATGGACAGAAGCCGTTAGTGATTGGATTCCTCGGGATACTAAATATACTGCAGATAGACCACCGACTAGATAGTCAGAGTTCTTTACAAAATTCCTAGATGAAAGACATGAACTCGACGAGTTCCTAGAGCGAGCAGAACCCACCAAGCAACTCTTGCACGCGACATGGAAAAATGGAAGATTTACTGGTGCCCGCTCGAGTCACTCGACGACCAATGGGACTACAGGTGATACAGGTGATAGAGAACGCGAGAAGTAGAAATTTGAGAAGTTTCGCTCCAACAGCCCAGGGCCGTGAACCTTGGCCTTCACGCTTCTTAGTAGTTTAGGTTCAGTGTTTTGGATTTAATTGTAGGTTCTTCCCATTCGAGGAACAATTTATTGTGTTCGTACATGCTTTGAAGAGGACCATCCATAAACAGTGGAATGGCTGTTGGGTGAAAGTTAATAATGTGGTCCAACGAACTCTCCCCCTACGGTATTTAACTTCACACCTTTATAATTTTTTTGCGGTATTCACGTATTTTATATAGTGTGCACCATATAAAGCTGAATAGCATTGTTTACGTATCATGCTGGAAGGCAATCCTCTACTGTGTAGCATTACAAGTGGTTAAACTTTGCTTTCATTTTCATTTCTTTGTAAAGGCGATTTTGGAAGAGCAGAGTAGTGTACATTAAAACAACATTAGGGGCGTAGGTAGCTCACTGAAAGAGTTGCCGTTCAATAATACTCACAAGGCCATTGTCCAATCTTCTTCAAAGTCTTCCGACCTTTCTGTCACTGAAGTCGCGAAATTGGTGCTACACTGATCTGAGAAAAGAATCTACCTCTGATCCACAAAGGCAAATTACTATCCCGTTCAAGGACCTGAGAATGCTCAAGCACAGCTGTCGTACTACTCTAGAGAGAATTTACTCAGCCACCATTCAACTACATTCATAAAAAAGACCAATATTCCTCTCGCAAAAGCCGAACCAAGAAACTATTTCATCACAGTAACATGAAGTTTAATGTTTCGATTCGGAGAAAAGTTGAACCAGCGGTCTTTCCTCGCCTGAGCAGTTTATCACTGTATTGCGAAATGTTTTCTGTTTTAATTTAATGAATATAAGCTGGATGTTCCACTCATTACCTACACCTGTATGTTCCTCGTACCAGAGCCACGCAGTGGGTTCCGGTTGTTCTAGGGAGCGAAAATGCGTGCACTTCCACTATGTTGTCCTTCTTACTATGCTTGGCAAATAGATAGCACCGCGTAGTTCATAGGACTTCTGTGGTGTAGATTGTTTTTCAGCTGAGTTACATGACAGAATTAACAATGCTTTTCTTAGCATGGGTAATTCCACTGAGGAGATGAACCTCGACTCTGCATCACAGTCTTAAAGCCGGGAGCTCCGTCACAAGGGAGGGAACATAAGCTCTTGAAGGATTCTGACTATTATTCATAGTAATCTTCTGTTCCAACTCTTAAAAATATAGAGGTATTTTTAATCTTTGTAAGCACTTTAGAGTGGCACTTTAAATAGAATGAGATCTTGCACCAGAATACTAGAATTATCGAGACATGCAAACATACAAAATGAGTACAGGTTTCGGTGAAGAAATTTGTACTTAAGTTAAAAATGATTAGCTGAAACTCAAAACTAAGCAACTTTTATGTCGTCTAGCAAGTTTTGCAATTCTTTTCTATCTTCTTCTAATGAGAACCTGGAAGTTTGAGTATCGACCGTTTGCTTATTGAGTGACTGTTTCGCCAACTCATGTTCAAACCGGCAGAATAGTTCAGTAGATAGGACACTTCTCCTGAAATGCTGTTATTAAAACTGACAAATATAGTTATTTCTAGCTTAGAGGCAGACGAGCCGATAGACCAGTATAGTGTGGTGGTGAACGCGCTAGCCCATGGAAAGGGTAATAGCACGTTCGCTCTTCACCGCAAGCTCCTGCGGTCCGGAGTTTTGCAAATATCTCAGCATCATTGTGGTTGTTTCACAAGTAATAATTGCCATAAAAACTTGTAAAAGGCAGCAAATAAAAACATGATTATTTTTTGACCATTTTTGAGGGTTCAAATCCTTTCACATGTCAACAAGTTGTTACTTTACGTTGCGTAGTTACCTGCGAAACGACCGTTATGCCGCAATTGGGACGAATGCACTAGCAAGCAACATCCACTCTGTTCATACCGCTAGTGCTAATTTTTTTTATGCCTTTTCCCGAAGCAACAACACAGCTATCGAACAATTCCGGACTTTCTTTTCATTATCTGACGTGATTAAAGGTCTTTCTATCGTTCACTTGTTTGTCTGCTTCATTGAGCTGATAAGACGAACGAGTGATAAGCAGTTTTCATAAATAAATCAAAACATTTCAGAATTCTTCCCTTACCATGTTGCTTGGCAATAACCATTTATCTACGGTCAATTTGTTCTTCGTCCGAAATCTGAGAATACACAAAAATGTTATAGCTGGGTAGGTCTGAGCGAGAAAAAATAGTTGTGAAAATTCTACCCATCATCCATTAAATAACGGAAGAGTAAGATATTTTTCAAACGAAGCAAGTAGAATGTCATAATTTAGAAAGATTCTAATGATGGATAGGAGATGATAACCCGTTTTCTTCCACCTTCAAAATTGCGATCAGTTTTATACTGTTTTTGACTTTTTTTTTCGAAACCGACTTTCCTTGAACCTCGGTATCACTAATCAGTATGTATTCTTTCTTTGATGAGCTTACACGAGGTTGATAATAATATTTATTTATTTTCGGCCAACGTTTTGACGTCTTCGTCTTTTTCAGAGTCGATGATCCGAGTCGATGGTCCATACTCGATTCGAGGAAATGGCTCACCGAAGAAGACCTGACTCGACATTAAGGCGAAGCTGCAACGTCGAGACGAACAACAAGCATGGACCATCGACTCCGACCATCGACTCTGAGGAAGACGAAGACGTCGAAACGTTAGCCGAAAACAAATATATTTATCAACCTCGTGCAAGCTCATCAAAGAAAGAGTACATGTTCTTGACTTATTGCCCGGTAAGAAACACGTTATCGCACTATGTTTTAGCTTTGTGGAAAGAGAATGAAGAAGTTGGATTGACGCCAAAGTTTGACCCGTTTCTACTTCTACGTCAGAAAACTCTAAAGCGCAAACGTCAATAACGTCTCCATAAAAGTACTTTTTATCTAAAGTGACCTTTCATAACACAAGAGAGGCCACCTCTTAGAGATGCGTTGCCTCAGTCACGCATCCAAAATGAATTTGTTTCATTTTGAGGTTAACTTTGATAACAATGAAAGTAGGAGTTTATTGACTATTCCGCTGTTCTACTTTATAATGTACCACATAAGGCAACTATCAATGGTGGCACTCATAAAAGCTTATGGAAGTGAATTTTTCTATTAATTGCCTCAAAAGAGGAAGACACTATGAGCGTGGAATGAATTAGTCGTTGTGTTCTCATATCTATCACCAAGAAAATGTTTTTTCGAAATTATAGTGCTTCCTTTTCATCTACTACCTATTAGAATTTTTCACGTGAAAGTAGGTGAAAGACAATTATTGTGATGCTGAGACATTTGCAAAACTTGCATGCAAAACCAGATCCGAACCTGCGATTACTCTTTCCTGAGGCTCACTTGTTATCCAATCCACTACTAAAGCCATTGCTTCGCTTTTCTATTACCCACTTCTCCACCTGACCGTGCCATTAGCAAGCATCCGTTTTCCTTACGTTTCTTTGTTTTACAGCTGCTGTTAAGTGAAATGCGATTTCACTAGAGGTGAGCTCTTATAAATGGCCAATAGAAAACAAAGAGCTACAAATCTCCGTTGAATAACAATAATGCTTTTGTGCGTGAATAACTTTAGAAAACATAAGGATCACTGGCCCACAAACGCCAAAACCCCCGAAGCTCTTTGGAAATGAGAAAGAAAAACGAATAAAAGCAAAATGCTTTGGCCGTATTCCCACTCTCTCTGCTGAAGCCAATCATAGCTTACGTGTAGGTGGCTCAAAACTACGATTTGCCATCTAAGGTTGATTAGTGGTTGACAAGCACTTCGTGGTCAAGTGGCTTTGATAAGCAAATTTCTGATGAGCATACGCATGTATTTGTGTACATATATCTGTTTATATAAATATATGCGTTGTATAAAAGCTTAGGAGATTTTTCTTGGTCCTACCCACCGATAATTGATGAATGTGATGACGACGAACCCTATGAACGAAAACGCAGCGCCGAGTGACAATATTACGTTCGTACGCCGACGATCCAATTGCACTGAGAATATGGAAATAGGAGTAGTCAGTAAAACCTCTTCTAGATCTAGTATATTTGACTGCTAGAAGAGAATTAACGTAGATGAAGGTCTTGATGGTTTCAAGCTGTTTTTTTGTGACAGCTCGAAACACTTTCGATGAGTAAAATGTACGGTAACGTAATGTCAAACTCACGTGTAATCTCTCTCGGTTTCCTGAGTTGAGCACGTTTCGATGACCGAATGCACTTTAACCCACAACAGTTGAAGGATTCCGGGCACGAAAAGTAGATTTGCGGTATCTGAATCCTTTGTCTTTATTACAGAGCTTCGTAATATTGTCTTCATTGATAGTTACCGTCACCGTTACTACATTCTGCAATTAGAATACGGGATATTATATGAAGACAGAAGAAAGCGGAAGAACCGAAGATCGCAGTTGTTTTCAACAAAGTTGAGGCTTCTAAAATTTAAAATTTTGTGTATTCGAACCCAGGTTTATCTTATTATCACAGGTTATCTTTGAGGCCTTTCATCTAGTGGCAGAATTTGTTGTCGTCACAAGATTCATCGTCTTCATGGAGGAATCCGTGTTGCGAGAAAAGTGCCGTTTTCAACCATGACCGATGACATTTAAAAGCTATTTGAAAAACTCAGCTGTTTAACGTTTCCAAGAAATAGCGCGCTTAAGTTGAATTCAACTTGTTAATAAGGAGAAATTACAGGGGCTCATGTTGCAGTCGAGGCTGAGCTTGACAAGCTCTGTGGACGATTCTGTAAGACCACAATAGGTGGAAAAAAGAGCTAGATCTGGACGATTTATAAAGGCGGATCACTTGTGTGCCTAAGCATTCCGACTCACGCTAGTTTTCACAAGGCAGATGATGTGCCAGTTCTTTTTCTTTCACGTACTTAATACAGAAATTATCTTCAGTGAAGTGTGGGCTTTCGGTCAACACTACTTTGAAAAGTTATGTCTAAAAGGAAGGAGTTTTGCGGCTGAACTATCGGCTAGGTATCGTACAGAAGACACGTTCTTGGTTTTCTATGCTACCGCCACTGCATGTCATTTCGGCCTTATATCATTTTTACCATAAGCAAAGATGTAGACTGGGTGAAGATAAGTAACCCTAACTGATTCGTTTCAAGTTTGAGAAATGGAAATAGCTCTCGAATTAGACAAAAACATAGGCGCAAGACACATTCAGCTGTAAAAAGATTACTATTTTCATGTCGAACATTGGATCCAGATGCAGAAGCCAACTGTTCTGCTTTTTAATACCTGTCTTCCCGTCGAGTGTCATTGTCGAAAACGCTTTCGGACCCAGGAAAGTGGCATGTTCTATACTCTATGCATCTATCAAGTTTCGTAGCATCTTGGATATGATTTTTTTTTTGCTAAACATTTTGAAAATTCAGCGAATTCTCAGTTTTCTTTCTTCTAGCCTGAGCTATAGCCTAGTGTGACGTCTACGTCTCACTTTCCGTGCAAAAGTGTTGTTTTGATGATGTCGGAAGGGTCTGGCAGATAACTCATTATGAGTCAAGCTAGTGTATAATTGAACACTCGCAGACTGTTCCATTACTGTCTGGACTGTCATCTCTCTATTTCGTCAACGGCAAACTAGAATACCGGATTTCAATAAAAAGAGCCAAGGTCGCACATATATCCTTCCATGAGTTATTCGAGGATAAACCCGGATATGATTTTCAAGGAAATTGGACTAAAAGCCGCAGTTGGTTCTCTGCTTCCTTTCTTGATATGGCACCTAGAGACCTAAAATGATTAGATCGATCTGGCAATAAAAAAATCTCGTCAGGCGTATTCGGTGGTAGGGTCCGATTCGTGTTCATCAACTTGCTTATATTGGAAGCAAAACAGTGTTTTAGATTTTGGCTAATTTTGGTATAAAATTTTCTATATATAGTTGTGTCCAACATTGAAACAACGTACAAGTAAATGCTGCCCTTTTACATTTCGAAGCATGTGGAATCCACCAACATCTCATCCAGGTTCTCTGAGATATTCCGTAGTAAATCTCGTGTTCACTAACTAAAGCAAGGAAAAGAAAAAATAAGAGCTAGACACGCAGCTTAACAAAGAGTCGTTAATAAAGGCTACAGCTACCGGTCAAAAGCATTTAGTAGTTGAGATATTACCAAAACTGGGACCCTGGGGTACGTTTCGAACTCTCAGCTAACTTACACGCTCGGGTGTTACCCACTGCATCAAGCGGGGCCTTTATTATACGTATATCTCGTCCAGTCCAGTTTTTTATCCTAACGACCTTCTCAGAAATATTCCGACGAGGGGAACGACCTGAGAAGTAGAAAGCACCTGAGGTTCCAAGTTTCGCTCATATCTTAGCATTTCTGTGATTCTACTGCGCTTAATACTCTGCTTTCAAGGAATAGGTAGTAAATAGAAGTTAAAACATTAGTACATTCTTCATATCTATTCTAGTTTTTTAATCTTTTTTTTTATTGGAATTTCGGTCAACACAATAAGCTAAATACGCCTTCAAAAACACAAAAATGTTGAAACTTACGCGTTCACCAGCGATTTTGGCCTTTCGGAAGAAAGTGTCATGGTGTGATAGAGAGTAGGAACATGTCGGTGATGAAATGCTTTCATTGGGTTGTAAGAAATAAACGACATCATTTAAGGAGTAAGTCGACACTGCTGACAGATCTCCAGTGTCATAAAGCTCGAGAAATCCCTAAACATCGAATTCACTTAGACCAATCAAAAGGCTCACAAATGTTATTTCAGGTGATTTAGAAGAGAATAAGAATAAGTGATAGCTGAAGAAATGAATGTTGTATTTGAGATAAAAGCAAAGGAAAGACCTTTGTATGATATAAGCAAATATGTTCTGTGTACTGTACAAGGTCACGTGCAGCGCAGTGATTAAAGGCGCCCTGCAACAAACATGAGATCGATTCTACGCCAGGTTTAGCAAGCCTTTCATCTTTGTAGTGTCGAAAAATAGGTACCAGACATGTCTGCCAGGATAGCAGCACTAACTCGATACATCAGCACAACGGCTCAATGTATAGGCCAGATATTCATTCAGTCATTTCTAACGATGCGCAATGAAGTCTAACGCATGGGGCATCCCTTAGGGATTGGTCAAGGCCGAGAGCTTTTTCCTTTTATTCTTTGCGTTCTACATTAGAATGAGTCTAACAAATACGAAATGTAATACAACCCGTTAAAATAGATTTTTATACACTGGTCAAGCTCGAAAAACTATGACTGTCTGGACTCTTAAGCAAATTAGTTGTTGTACCTGAAAACGAGCCGGGAAAGTGGTTAAATGGGTACTGTTAACCATCACAACTAAGCAACCTATTCCCTGGTACTCGCAATGGTTTACATTCTTAAATGTAAGCAATGGCCTCTCTTAAATTATTCAACAAGTTGAGTGGTATTGATAGTGGTCAAGCCGTTGTACTTTAAAGAGGTTTAATATTTAATATTAATATGTTTAAAAAGTTGTGCTCATAATTTGCAACGGAATTTCTAGGAAAATTAACACGCTTGAAGTGTTATGCTGTCACAGTACAGTGGTTTTTTTGTGATCAATGAAAGCCGGGACTTAATGGACGAAATAGAAACGGTTTCTAACCTTTTGTACAGCGTTAGTTTCGCTATAACAACATAGTAAACCACATGCTGTTTGGCCGTACTCACAACGGCGACTGATTCTCGTCAATGCGTAGGTTTTATCCGGAAAATCGGATCGCCATCCGGCGAACTGTTCCTTTCCGACGACGAAGATCGGTACTGAATTCAGCCGAAGTGAGTCGTCGAAGTAGAATGTCATTTCTGGTGACAGCCGATTGTCATTGAAAAAGTAACGTGTACCATCAACCTGTAAAAGGTAATATTCACGAAGGAAGGTCACTCAATGAGTTTTCTTGAAGAGATCTATTACGATGTAGCAAATTTTCCAATTGAGCTCATAAGTGCATCATCGTAAGACTTGATGATTTTTCTAGGAATAGTTTTATAATGAACATCCTCCTGCTCATAGGATCGTGTATCGCGTTGGCTTGAGATGCCTTACCATACACATTCGGTGTTGGTTCGATTCATCTACCGAAGCAAGGAAAATTTTCCGTCTCTTCCGAGTAAGCAATGGGCTTAACTGGGAAGATAAAAGGAACGATTAAATGTATCGGCAGACCACCTCATTCATTGTTTAGGCCAAATATGCATTCAGTCACCTTTTTAATCTTACGAATAGCCTAGTGTGCAAAGCCCATTTCTGGGTCTTAATCAACACTGACTGTTTCAAGCTTCTACCTTATTAAACTAAACAAAGATCGCGTGTGGCGCTGGGCTGGGAGGCACTCTGCAACACATATGGGAACGATTTCCGCGCCCATGGCCCACCAAGCGTCTCATCATTCCGGGTCAGCAAATTAATACCAAGCTTGCCTGGGAGGATACTAGCACTGGCTCGATACATCGATAGACCACCGCGAGTTATTGTAAATGCCAGATATGCATTCAGCCACCTCCAAACGATGCTTAATGGAATCCAATGCTTGGGGCACTTGTAGGGATTGATCAACGCCGGAAGCTTTTTAAAGCTTTATTCTATTAACGTAATGATGAGTGTTTTAAGCGATACGTGAGCCAAAAATGTACACAGAAACGAGCTGCGGTTTTTCGCGTGGTTTTCACCGTGATAAGTACAAGGACAGCCATTGTGCTGTCGCTGACACAGATCTACTACTCTGGTGCACTCTACTTCCAAAAAACCTGCCACATATTTACATAGCAGACAGTCTACGATGGTGGACTACCTTTACCTACCTTACACTTATCTAAGTTACCTTTGTGGATTAAAATTCTTGCAGAACGCTTTGTAAATAAATAACATGACCAACATTCTCTTAACCTCGACACTGATCAATGGTTGGCTGCTTTTCTTAATGAGCAAATATGGGATTGTTATTATGGTATTTAATAACACCTTTTAGCTGACTTTTCGGCGACTTCACCTTATTCAGAGCTTGGTAGAATCAAATTGACACGCCATCCACTCAGTCAGACATTATCATAACCTCAGCATGCTAGACAACGCACAAATGATTAATCGTACTGTGAACAGCTTCTTTCAGCAATCACCGTTTTGCTGCTCTTAATCCTACTTATTAGTATTATTAGTGGAAAGCAATTGCAGGGACGCTTACATGGGTGATAAATGCGTGTGGCTCAGATCAGTAAATCGAACTGACGTATTGCGCGAGATCACGCGTGAACATGAGGCACTCTTTGCGGTTTATTTTTCGATTTCTAGAGTTTACCCAAAGCGCTTCAAGACTTTTACGCGCTGACTTTTCAGATTTCTTTGCGAGGACTGTGACTTCCGTGTCAAAATCTTCTCCATTATGTTAGTGGGTCCTGGGCACTCCTAGTAGCGTGTTTTTTTTCTTCAGCTTTCCGTTTGCTGTCTAGGTGCGTTTTTATACGGGTGCTGAGTGGTCGAGTGGTCCACCCGTTTCGCCAAAGTATTCGGCCACAAACGATTTACAAGAGATAGGGTACGCCGCACCCGAACTCTGCAGCCTTCGTCTCTTTCGGCATATTAGACAATTTTTCGTTCTACGTAGACGATCATATAGGCGATTACGAACTGGCTTGCGTCTTAAGGTATTTGGTCGTATTTCAGTTGCAAGATTCCTTGCAGCTAGTCTCCAACAATTACAGAAGCGTTCCTAAATGCTTTCTAACTGCATATTTTGTTGTGAATGAAATGAGAAATAACGATTTTGCTACAAGTAGTTTTCTAAATATATATTATGTTTAACCAAGAAAAAAGAAAGGTCGGTGTTAACTGAGAGCGACTCCACAAATCAAGAAGTTGTTCCTTGTATTCATTTATTCATAAATTTAAAATTTAAAACTTTTGCGAATTATTAGAAGTTATTTATACTCCATTAACGATTCCATTAGTGTGCTTCACAAAAAACTATTAGTAAATAGGAAAAATTGGTCAATATTTAGGGAGATTGCCATGAATTCGACTTCACCACCTTCATAGCAGAAGTGACTGAATGCACATGTTACCCATAGAGTCACTAGCGGTGGCCTGCCGATGTATCAAATCAGTGCCTCTATCACCCTATACAAATCTAGCATCGACTTCCCGATTTCGGAGAGATAGAGGGATTGGTGAACCCGGGCGCAGGATCGAACGGAGGACTGTTCCGTATTGCAGGGCTTCTCTGACTACTGCGTTGCACGCGCTCTATTCCGTTATATTTTTGGGAAGATGATTTTCATTGACTACTACTGTGCGCTAGAGTCAACCTCGAATCACTCTTCCATTGGCCAACCAATGACTTGGTAGAAATCTTTTGCCAGAATACACATGGAATGCTGTCCTATATATGTAGACACACCTAGGCTGGCATACATGATGAGAGTGTCCATCTGCGTTTAGAGGGTGAATGCCTATTGAGAAAAGCAGGGACAAGTACATCTTTTAAATTATTCGCGTCTTTTTGTGTGTAGATAGTAATTTGCTTAAGTCGATTACTAAAACTTGTACACTCCTCACTTTCCGTTGTTGATAGCCGTATACTCACTTCGAAGTAAATTTTAGGACTAAGCAGGGATACATCATTTGGATATGCTTACTGAAACGCCAACGATCTCTCCTCATAATTTGATTTTCTAGCCTATAAGAAATATTTCAAAATATTTTATTTATTCATATAAATATAAATATATATTGCGAAACTCTTCTCGCTCACCAAGAGTCCGTCGTTTTTAACAATCAAATAATTCATCCATTCCACTCCATTTTCGTCCTTTGTTACCATGGGCACTGCATACTTGGCTAGCAGCTTATTTAAGATATCCACAGATTCACGGATGGGGAAATGTTGAACACATGTCAGCTCGTCAGCTGGGACGAAATGGAGGTTAGCAGTCAGCAGAAGAGTTATCATTGGCAGGCAATTAGTTCATCATTTGAAGACTTATGGCACAGAAAATTTTCTAAGCCGAATGCGAGTTGTTGGCACTGTCACGTGGAGACGTTTTGTCTCATCGGCAACAAAGTCATTATCAGTTGCAGTTGTCCGACGATAAAACGGAAAAATAGACCGTCTAATGATTACCATTGAGAGACTGGTCTCACAGCGAGCCCGGATAACCGTTAAAAGCAAGAAATCCCTGCACCATTTCATTCCAGCTCTCGGACGAACTACATCCGCAAGTTAAGTGGAGAAAATCTTCCACGAGCTCAAATCTCTGAGGCATCCATGTCCATTACAGCACCAACACTAGGAAAATTTCTGCCAAATATCTGAATAACCTACTTTCACTCCACTGCAACATGCTGTCTCGGCTTTTCAATCATTACCTATAAGGGTGCAAAGTTTCAACTCAGTGGAACACATACGTTACTTTGCTGCACAAAAATGGAGACCTGATATCGGAATCTGCTGGTGGGTTAAGAAATAGAACTCCATATTTTATTTCTGAAAGAACTTAAGCACACTAAGACATCTATGAACTTTTTATCTGAATAGGATCAAGTGACAAATTGATATTCAAGAAATAAGGCTCCTCAAATTGCCTTTTCGGGAAAGGTCGATTTTAAATTTAGAGATAAAAAGCATTTAAAAAGAAATTTTGTTGGACAGTTCTATTGGAACGAAGAGAGCAAACTCTCACCATTCACTTCACTACCGTCTATTTTTATAGTGTATATTACATTTATTTTTGATAACCAGCTGTCAGTTCTATTTGTTGACATCTCTCATCCAAGGAAGACTGCGTTATATGCACCTGCGGCTCTCATGCATAAATAACGAAACTGGCGTGGCGGCTGGACGCCTATGGCATGAGCCAGCAAGTCGAATAACGAGCCGGATAACCCCTCTACATAAAGCCTTCACCCAAATCACTTTTCACCTTGTTGGTCGTTAAGTGATTCCTTCCCTCTGACAACAATAACACGCTTTTCTCATCTATTTTTCAAACTTGCAAGCCTTTTTTACATAGTGTCTATCAACGGACGGATACCAATCATTATAAACTAAGGTTTCCTTCAATCAGAAGCAAACAACACGTTATAGTCAATTCCTGTGTCATCTCTATCCGATCCAAAAAAACTGCAACCGCTTGCAGTGGAGACAGTCTGTTATCCTCCATGAGTAGGCTTTTCTTATGATGTCACCCATTTTTCCTACTAACGAGGTAACGGATCCTCTCGATTAAGGAACTAGGTTGCATTAGGTTTTCACTGTCTCCTTGTTTTCCTGATGGCCAACGAAGTTTGTAGATTATTTGTTCCACTGATCTTCTCCACGTTTCACGTTAAATTTATTTGCACAGTCAATATCCTCATAACATAAACACTTTGTGAGGCTTCAGTAAGAGAAACGCTAATGCTCATATCTTTTGATTCCAGGTTAGCTGATCTCGTCGTTCCGTGATCGAAAATGTGAAAAACTTCCAAAAGTTAAATCATTCATCTCGACTCTTATTCCAAATATTTAGGGAAAATGGCAGATGCGTGGCTTTCGTGTCTGTTCGCTTATCTCTCCACGAAATATCAGAGATTGCAAGAAGAGGACCATTTCGCCGTAAAAAACAGATCCACAAAACGTTTGTTTCCTTTATCATTAAAATGTTTTTGTTGCTTTGCGCTCTGACGAAGTTACAATATGAAATTAAGCCCTCTGGGGACAAAAAATGCCGGTTTCTTGTGCCTGGTGGGAAGAAACATTGGGTGTCTTTTTCTAAATTTCTCATAATTTGCTATGTTATTGACCAGGTTTTTTTTTACTTTAATTAACTTTCTTTTTTAAAATTACACCACATCCGAGGTAGGAGAGCTTGCATTGTTAAAAGACAGGGTCTCTATGCAGCGAAAAATAGCGTTCAGCGTAGTGATCAACTCCTGAAAGCTGCGCTGCGCGCTGAAACTTTAGAGGTATCTTGGCTGTGACTAAATACAAATCTAACCTATAGATGCTGTGGCATACCGATTCACCAAATCAGCTTTTGTATTTTCCTAGATAAGTTTGGCACCAATTTTCCAACCCCGGACGTAGTTTGTGTATAAGTTCGAATAGTAAGTTCCACATGTTCTTTCTACTAATTGCCTAATTTTTTCACTGCAAAAAACTCCTGGGACAAATTGGCGGAATACCTTGAATATAAAGTGCAGCCTACTTTTGCTTACTACAACAATGCGCAGTTTATCCATTGCGCCTTTATAATGTTTTTCGGAAAAGAAAATTAAGAAGACTAGGGAAATTTGGCAACGTTGTTCAACGAAGGACTCGAGGATGAAATCACTCGGCTGTGACGGAAAGTGCTCCCATGTTTACCAGATACACCTCAAGAAATTTCATTTTATGTACTAGTTTGTCGTTAGTACCCCGCGTTCTTTCTTTTAACTGCCGTTCCTTTGAAAATAATTCGAAGTAATTCGTCGCAATCCAGTATTGAAATACAGGATCCACGTTTGAACGGCCTTCTTAGATGTAACCAGTACTCATAACGTCTAAGCAGAATACGTAGCTCCGATGTACTACACCTGCCTCATCTTCGGAACCCAGGGAAATATACAAAGCTAACAAAACACAGTTGGGCTGATCATATAATAAGATGAACACATGTCAGATGGACGAAAAAAGCAGTGGAGGTGACTCCAAGAGAATGCACGAAACAATGGATGAACGTGTGGCTTGTCATCGGCAGTCATCCCCGAATGCAGATGGGAACGATTTCAGGACCACCAAAGGGCTTTGCCAATATCACCATGCTCGAAGCAGGTCACTACCATAGTCATAGATTGAGAGAGAGAGAGAGAGAAGAACGAATGAATGATATGCTGCGATCAACATCACCATTAAGGACGGGTCGCCCAATTATCCAAGTAATAAATAGCTAATTGAAGTGGGCAGCTTTTTCGTTATAGAAACTACGTCAAACACACTTAGATATTGCGAACCGCTTTGAAGCGGGTCAAAGAACTCATTGATCCAACGCTACTTGGAAGCCATTGCAATTACCTGTTCGACTGAATAGCTTAGAAGCGCTCCACGTTGAAGCTAAAGACACTATGTACTTTCCAAACACTAACCTCCTGAATAGTGTGGTTTGAAACTACGGCGAACAGTCAGGCTTTGCTCTTTAAACCATCAACATAAATATCAGTCTTTTAGTGAAGGCAAATAGATATCTAAAGTCAAACATAGAACGATTAATCACATGGTAAAGGCTGTCGCAGAGACATCGATGTGCACAACAGTAAAGTTAATGCATAAGTTATAGGTTTCGAGTCGAGTTCTTCTGCAACTTAACATGATTTCTGGGTCTTACTTGCTTGCGTGGTTAACCCGTTATCGACAAACGCTCGGGACTACCATAGTTTTCATTCGAGTGGTATTTCCTTCATTACGAAAACTTTTTGGCATCTGGAAGCAGTTAGTGTCGAGCAAATCGATTTCCAAGTCTTTAACACAAATTATTACCAAGTCCTTTACATCTAATGAAGAGTTGGCGTTTTGCGACTAGGTTTTAACAGACACTAGGAATTCCTAGAAATGATTTGCTTTTCGTTGACTGATCGGACAGAAAAGTACAAGGACAAGGGACAGAAGTTCTTCTCGGCAAAAACGACTCTGCATAGGAGGTGATCTCGTTGTTGTATGTCACAGCTGGATACGAAACGAAAATTATTGAAAGGCATTAAATTATCAAGATGCTGTAGCATCATAGTACTTTGTCAATGAAACTTAAATGACCATAAAATTCTTTTTAAGGAGCCAGGAGCGCCGTAAAGGTACGCATGAATAAGCAACGAGGTACTTTTGATTTTTTCTTTAACTTGTAGAAAACTTTTTAAGAAAGCCTTCTTTTTTATATAACTATTTCTGCTCCCACGTAAGCAGAAATAAATAATGAAATAAATTTAGATCTGTTACACATAGCATTTACTTTCTATAGTCAGCAAGGCTACACTTTTTATACTGTGTACTTCAGAAGAGGTCCGTGCAAAAGCCGATCAGTTAAACACCTTCTTCGACCATTAATCAGACATAAAAGATAAAAAAATAAAGCTCTCGACGTTGATCAATCCTTAGGGGATGCGCCATGCATTCGACTTCATTAATTATCGTTTGGAGGTAGTTGAATGCATATTTGACCTTTATTATGACTCGCGGTGGCTTACCGATGCTTTGAGCCAGTGCGGCTACTTCCCAGACGAGTCTGGTACTCCTTTACCGACCCCGGAGAGAGGGAAGGTTTGGTGGCCATGAGGCGGAATCAGTTCCACGTGTGCGCTGCAGGGCGCCTCCGACCACTACGCCACACCGCCACACACGGCCTAAGCAGACAGGAGGTTGATAAAAAAAGTAAAATCTGCCGAATAATCACTATTTTTTAATCACTATTAATTCAAAACATTTTAGACATATATTAGTTATTTTTTATTTTTATTTGTTTTGTGCAAATTTATTTCATTCCGATTACTTTTTTAAAATGCTAATACACTGTGGTAGAAAGCTCGTTTTAATATAACTTCCTCTTCACTAAAATTAGTTAAGTGAAAATTTGCCTCATCCACAAATATCTGTCTTTGTTTGCTCAGCCTGGTCACGAGAACGGATGAGCTTTGACTTCGGACCATTGCGAGCGGCACGCGTCATCAAGTAACCCGGATTTTTGTGCAAGACGTGTACTTCGCGACGATTCTTCAAATAATTAGAAAGGCAACAAAACGTCACTATATAGCTCGAATTAGACATGTTTTAGAATTTTCCGAACTCATCCTCTCGTTTTCAACATTTTACAGTAATAAAGGTTTACTCAACATTTACATTTTTTGTGCACCAACGCAACTGCCTACAAATTTTAGTTTTACCAGGTAGCGATCATTTTACTCGCGTAGTTATTCGGTTGCCTTCTTCAGCAAATTTCACAGATAATAGTGAGATGGTGGAATTTCACTTCTTCTTCTTTCATTGTATTCGGATCAATTAATCGCCACCTTGCGCTCAGTCGACTAATCGCAGTATTCACTGCCATCACAAAAATCCCTTTCATCTTGAAGCAATCCGAATCGAAAGGTAGCAAATTCACTCCACTATACAAAGACTTGCATGTGGTGACTTTATGACGTGACGGAGTAGCAGCACGTTCAACTTTTTGGACTTCCAAGAGAAATCACGCTTGATCAGCATTCAAAATACAAGACAAGATAAAAGAGCAACAGCAACAAGTTGCTGCGAAAACCAGATGCGAGTTCGACCGCCTTTATATGTAGTAGTTGCACAATAATAAAACGAATGATTATTTAAGAACGAACGTTTATTTAAGTGACTAAGTGTTTGACTTAGGTGTAGATATGGTTCTCAATATCCTAATGATTCACTGCCTCTTTATGTTAGGACGGCGCTCCTGGATGTCGAACCACGACGTGCATCGACAATTCTTCCACCACATGAAGAAACGCTTAACCTCTAGTATGTCGGTAGACTGCAGAGAACACCATATCTTCCAAAAAAAGTCAAAATAAATGATTTAACCACATTTGTTAAACTGGTCGTCTAACTTAACATTACATAGTCCACTAGGTAAGCGTGAAGCCCAGCAGAGGCTAGTAGGAGCTTAGGGCCTGATCGGGTTGTTCGACAACTACTGAGATTGCAGATGCTAAAGTTCATCTGCAATTTGGCGAAAACCATAATTTAATGACTGGAACCGATCACAACATTTAATAATCACACAACAGAAGGCTTTTAAGGCACCTGAGAAATAGGACAAGGATATAGTGGAATTGAAACATTCGATATAGCATGCAGTTGAGAAATGAGACAAGCCTACCTTCTTTCAACTCTAAAACAATAAAGGGAGTAACGTGGCATCGACGATAATACGGAATTGCCTTCCAATAAACTACTGCCATTGCACTGTATAGAAATATCATTGAAAAGCGCGCTATAGGTAGTAACTAAGTGAGCATATTAGCAAGGTATTTCACAGTACCGATTTTCATTAGAATTGATCACTATGTAACATTATCGGGTGCAGCTAACACGTGTATTAAACAAAATGAAAGATGAGAATATTCTCCACAAACCTTTTTCTTTCTGCGTTATCAAATTTTATGCTGAAGTCAGAATCCGAGACCGCGTAGGCTAGAGATTCCATGTTATGAACCTATTTCCGCTGGTTCAACCCTGCCTCGGTCAACAAACCTTCCAGCCCTAAAGCATTGACAAGCCAAAATTGGCTGAAAAAGCTATTTCCGATCGACAACGGCCCGCGAAGCCATTGATGAAGACATGAAGACACTCTGATATGCCGTACGAAGGTTCCAAGAAGAATCAGCTTAGCTAGATGACAAAATTCGCGAAGACAAAACCGCAAAATGGCGAGCGAACACAGATTGCTAAAATCTGCAAAATATGAAAAGTGTGGTCATGTAAATAAAACAAATTAGTAACTAATGGGCGGCCTTGGGTGATGACTCAGTGACGAGTATAACGCCTGCACACTGCGTTACACCATCTTTGTACATAATTCTCGTCGTTGAGAGGAGAGAAGATAGATAGTCTACGAAAAGATATGAATTATAGATGATTTCAGTAGCAAATTTTCTTCTCTTTTATTTCCAACAAAAGTCTTTGCTCGTGTTGTCTAAACAGTAGCATTTTATTGTCTAAATCAAATTTATTGACACGACCCTTCCAACCATTTACCGCTTCATCGTGGCTAGGAGGTGTTGCTGGGTGTCGGACTGCGATTTACAACGGAGGATTCATCCCTGGCATGGTCTCCCAAGCTGAGAAGGAGTCCGGTGTTTCCATCAGGAAGCTTAGCTAAGAGTAAACCAATTTCAGGATCCACCACCGTCCTGGTATCAAAGTCGCATGGTGGCAAACCTCCCTCCGATCCACAAGGGCTGCGACTGCCTGTGGTGGTGAAGACCTGGGGCAGCCTTTCACCAGAGTGACCTCGGGATTGAAGAAGCCACAATGGCTTAAATAGGAAATCTCCCAAAAATGGAGATTATGCTGGGGCCCACCCAATCATTGAGGGGCATTCAAGTATCAAGTATCAAGTAATTGAAATAGCAACACTGATTTTTAAATGAAATGACAGCGTTGCCGTGAAATCACAAACGAACAGGGCACCATTAAAAGCTGACAATCGATCTATTTGCTTAATCTTTATTACAATTTAATCATATCGCCCAAATGTTGAATAGGCAGCAAATGCTGACACACACTGTAACATGATCAAGTGAACCGGTGATATCGTACTACTTACGAATACTGTCATAAAAAAAAGAATAGATGGTAGTTTTCTAGACAAGGGTACCTTAAACATCGCGATATCCCCAGACGACTATACCTTAATATTTCGAAACCGACTTTCCTTGAACCTCGGTATCACTAATCGATATGTGTTCTTTCTTTGATGAGCTTACACGAGGTTGATAATGATATTTATTTTCGGCTAACGTTTCGACGTCTTCGCCTTTCTCAGAGTCGGTTATCCGAGTCCATGGTCCACGCTTGCTATTCATCTCGACGTGGCAGCTTCGCCTTCGTGTCGAGTCAGGTCTTCCTCAGCGGGCCGGTGATGCCCTTTTCTTTTCACTACGCTTTGTGTTAGGTGATAATAACATCGACTTTTGCAAGTTTGATTGTCCGGGAAAAACAAGTTATTATCACGCTATCACCGGACAATCACAGCTATCGACCATCAGCAACCTGCATAAGGGACATCAATGAGTGAGGATGCCTCATTCAAGGAGATGACTCACTAAGGAAGACCTGACTCGACACGAAGGCGAAGCTGCCGCGTCGAGAAGGATAACAAGCGTCGACCATTGACTCGGACCATCGGCTCTGAAGAAGACGAAGACGTCGAAACGTTAGCCGAAAATAAATATCATTATCAACCTCGTGTAAGCTCATCAAAGAAAGAGTACATACCTTAATACGTTTAAGCAGTATGGTATGGTTAAGTCTCTCGGTACATGTAAAAGATTTTAATTAACGCAGTATGGTCCTAAAAGTGAGTTTTCTGACAACGGCGACATCGCCGAAGCGTCAGCTGCAACAGAATTTCTTAATACCACCACGGCCACAAGTTAGCTTATCAAGACCGGCATACAGAAGAGCTTTGGTCGGTTGTGATTGAAATTTATCACATCTGGCTAAAGTGCTCCCTGTGCATACCTTGAGTTAGGTGTACCGGTCTCCGATCAATTGCCACTGAACTCAGAGAATATATGTCATTATGAAAACTATGTCGACAAAGAGAGAGGGTTGAATAAGGTGGTGACAATTGTTGGCTTCTAGGAAGCATCTGTAGCATGATCAATAGCTATGGAAGCATAGTGTTTAGATTATGGCCATGAGCACAACCGTAGTTCTTAGTAGATCTTCGAGCAAATCCATCTTGAACAAAAAACGCATACAATCACGGATAGAAATACGAGGAGGAACAGCACCATGTTAGCATAAGTAAACAGTTTGTTGAACTGTTGTTTTTCTTTCACTACAATCTCACAATTTCTCAGTGATGTTGGCAACTTCTCGACAACTACATAGCGGATGTCCATATCTGTTTTCACGTGGTTGTACGGATGTTGTCGTGTCACTATGAACACGGTATTGATTGATAAGCCAAGAGGCCATTCGAATCGCATCGGAAGACGTAGTGTGCATCTGAAATAAGTGTTAGGAATAGTTCAAAGTGAAAAGGAAAGCACTCTTCATTTTTCGGCTAAGCGGATTTCACTAACTTTTAGACTGAATAAATTTGAAGATCTCTGTTGTGATATTAAGTAAACATCACATTGGGAAATCGATCAGTAGAAGAAGAACTGCGATTAAAAAAAGCGAAGTCCATTACCCTATATCTTCTGCGGTTTTCCAGTTCGTTGATAATTCAGAAATCGGTTTTACTAGCAAAGGTAGCAAACTGTGCCTTCACCAGTTCAAGGTTTTCATTAAAGCAAAGACACTGAAAGGTAATGGAACGAAGTAACCCCCCCCCCATATCCGTATTAGATTTTCTCAATCTTCTGTTCCAATAGTGCTACCATTTCTGATCTTACTCTGTTCAAATCGTGCTATGGAAAATGGTCTAACTGGTTCGCCAAAACCTCCTTGGAAAGACATTCCTTATAAGTTTAGAATTATTGAATTTTTTGCCCAATGAGTTCTGCTATACTATCACTCAGATAAGGCGCTTCAAAAAATCTTTAGTGGTGCGAAATCCAATAGACACCCCATCACTTGGCAGAGAGGTGAAACTACTTTCCGGTTTTTCGATACTAAAGAGTTTTTCAACTTTTCCACGGATCTCCTACATATGAGAGATCTCGAGCCGGTTATTCGCGAGGCTAGGTGGCGCGTACACAGGTAGCGAATAGGGGTTAATCGCAGACCAAAAGCGACTATGGCTTCCATGAGACGCAGGCGGATCCAGAGAATGGCCTCCTTGTTTCAATTTGACTTGTTTCAAGGCCCACCAATTCGACACATACTTTCTGTATTTGCGAAGAGCGTTCATGTGCGCGTGTGCGGGTGCGTTCTGGTTTATGCAGATTGTATTCTGAGTCAATTCGGCCAAAAACCTGCAATCAAGTGAAAGGGAAGAATATAGGAGGCTGTTAAGAATCGCCTACAAAAAAGGTGATTAAGAGTCGCCTCCAACAAACAAGCTTTATGTTTACTCTGGCAGAGACTGGTGAGCTACCTGTGAGTATACCCAGCTCTTATGCTCACATCTGAGCAAGCTATACATGGGTATCCAAGAACTAAACACGGTAAAAGAAGCAGCCTTCATTTCCCTGAGCCCGAAAAGGTCTTCGATTCGGCAGCGTTGTACGAGAACGGACGAGAACGGAGGCGCTGCTAAAATCTCAGGGCCATTAAAGCTGCATAAATTGCAAAGAACTAAAGTGACAAGTTGTAGCTACAATGCTGGTAAACTCCCTTCCAAGTCCTCGATAGAAGTCTTGATCATGCAAGGAATAAAAATAAGGCACGACATGGGCAAGACGGGACTACGCCACCCATTCAACGCCCTATATGACACCGGAGAAGAACTGTTCCTCGGAACACGCGACACCAGAGCATTCGACGGCGTCGGCGTTCTCGTTAACACGAGTATGCCCATGAACATCGATTCATTCGAACAACTGACAACGAATCGGACGTTCACGACTAAAAAATGTGGATCAGTACCGGCGTTGACAATGTATGCGGCGACAGTAAACTATGACGAAGAAGAAGTTGAGGCGTTCTATATGGAGTTGGAGAAGTTCTACAGAGAATACCATACATTCTTCATGGTCATCATTGTAGATTTCAACGGCAAGACTGGACCAAGAAGAGGGTTTGAAGAACGTCACATTGGGAGCAACGGATTAGGATGATTCGAGCAGGATGAGCGGCTGTCTGAATTTATTGTGAGGATTAGGACCATTCATGGTAAGTAGCAACACCGGATGCCTCATCCTCAACGTTGGACAAGAGTCTCCCAATGGAGAGTACTGGTCTTATTTCCTTGGAAAACAATGCAGATAGGCGATGAAAGAAGATCTTATAGAGAGAAGAGCACCAGGTATGGTCGAGGTTGCAGAAGCTGGGAAAGGCATTCGCAAAACCCACCGATGCATCGGCAATTACGAGACCAAAATGATTGCACTCCAACGCCCAGACGGAACAGTTACAACGTCCAGAAAGGCAATGGAGAAAAAACATTCACGAATACTACTCAGATCTCTTCGATAGCCACGTACACCTTCCGTCATATGAAATAAAGTAGGATGAATATGTTGAACCATCGGTTCTCTCTTCCGAATTCCAACATCCCACTTCTTCGGTGAAAAATCGAACAGCACCAAGTCCGAACAGAATAAGATCACAACACCTGAAGAACCTTTCGTCAATCCTCGTAAACACACTGGTACGGCTCTTCACACGTTACCTGTCTGAATGCAAGGTCCCTACTCAATGGAAGACCAGCAAGATCGTGTTATAGTTTAAAAGGGTGACCTACACGATATCGGCAACCATTATTGCCCAATTGCTTTCTCTCTGTCGCCTACAAACTTTTCACTCGAGTCACTCTAAACAGGATTGACAGAACACTGAGCGAATGACAGCCATGTGAGCAAACAGTGTTTCGAAAAGGATTTAGTAGGATGAACCACATACACACGATAACAAGGCTCACTGAAGTATCGCGAGAGTACAAAAGACCGCCCTGTCTCACTTTCATCGATTTACAGAAGGCCTTTGATTCAATTAAGATAGAAGCAGTCACGGATGCCCTTGATAGTCAAGGAGTCCCTACTCAGTACATAAGGATTCTTCGTGAGCTGTATAAAAATTTCATAACCAAGATATCACCATTCTGCAAAGATATTAGCATTGACATAAGAAGAGGGATTAGTCAAGGCGATACCACCCCCACCGAAATTGTTTAGCGCCACCCTCGAGGACGATATGCGAATATTAGAATGGAATGATATGAGAGTGAAAATCGATGGGCGGAAATTACACCACCTTTGCTTTGCTGATGACACCGAACATTAGCCAAGCGAAACGTTTGCTTGTCGACTTTGACAGATCTTGTGGAAAGAATGGTCGTCGACTTAATCTCACAGAAACGATGTTCATGAGCGACGGATTCGTTTCGTATGCTCCATTCAGGCTCAACGGAATGATTATCTCAGAAAGCTCCAGTTATGTCTATCTGGGTCGGGAGACCAACATGATGAACGACTTAGTTCCAAAGTTAAGCAGAAGGAAACGAACGCCTTGGGAGCTATCAAGCGAATCGAGGATGTAGTGAGGAAAAAAAAGAACACCCGATTCCGTGCCAACGTTTTCAACTCAACGACACTTCTTTCGTTAACGTATGCGTTAGAAACCTGGTCGCTGCCTAAGCAGGATGAAAGGTTACTCAGCGTTATCGAACGCGCTGTCGAGAGGACGATGTTTAGGGTATCCCGCCCCACACAAGTAAGGGAAGGAATCTGAAGCTCCGACCTGCGTCATCAATCAAAAATCAAAGATACCGTTCTGTACGCCAAACAGTCGAATATGAGGTGGGCCGGACACGTAATGCGTATGAATGACAACCGACAGACAAGAGCCGTTAGTAATTGGGTTCCTTGGGATGTCAAAAGCACTGCAGGAATAGCACCAAGCTGATGATCAGAGTTCTTCGCGAAAGCCTTATTGGAAAAATGTGATGCTCAACGAGAGACTCTCGCGATAGCCTATCCGCGTTAGAAATTTGGGACAACAATGACATTGGTTAAACAAAACCATCGGTTTATTATAATGTGGTCTATTTCGTTATGGTGCGCTCCATTGAGAGGCTCCCACGTCCAGCGTTGATAGTTGGGCTTGTGGAACTGCGAGTTACCATGAATGGTCTTAGTCCTCACAATAAATTCATACAGCCTTTCACCCTGTCTCTTCAGTTTTAATCTGTGACTACCATTATCACATTTTTTGGACGTCGTTCTGGATCCAGTCTCAGCGTTAAATTTTCCTATGACAACCTTGGAAAATGTATGATCTTCCCTGTAGAACGTCTCTAAGTCCATATAGAACGCTTCGACTTTTTTTTCGTCGTAGTTTGATGTTTTCGCGTAACCGACGAAGATAGTCAAAGCCGGTGTTGATCCACCTCTCTTCAATCGCAAAAGTCCGATTTGGGTTGTTAATTGTTGAATGAATCGATGTTCATGAACAAACTCGTGTTGACGAGAACTCCAACGCAGCAGTCTCCTCTATTGTGCATGTTTCGAGAAAGAGTTCACCTCCGGTGTCATACATGGCGTTAAATGGGTGGCGTCATCGCGTTCCGGCCACTTCGATGACTTCGTACCTTTCTTGCCTGCATGACATGTCTTTTATCGAAGACTCAAATACAAGGTGAAGGTGTAGTATAAATTAAAAGCATGGCTGAGAGAAAGAGGTAACGATGAACCCACATGGTGCGGTGGTGAATGTGTTAGCCCTCAGAAAGGGTAATCGCGTGTTTGACTCACACCGCAAATACCTCCGGTCTGGAGTTTTGCAAATATCTCAGCGTCATAGCGGCTATATCTCACATCATACTCTGCCACAAAAGAATAAGCAGTAAATAAAAAATGATAACATTATAATCAGTTAGACGAAAAACTGCGTAGTAACATAGGATATGTACAGTCGAAATACAGCGCGAACGACTTGACAAAGAGCACTCACTTTGGGCAGTCGTTACAACTGGCGATGACTGAAACGTCATGGAGTCGAAGATGGGAGAAACGTGGAAGACGAGAGGGGTCTGAACAAACGGGATCTGACGAGATCAGGTCCCACGTCACTAGAATGCCGGAGTTCCAATGAAGTTCTGGTGTGACGGTGGCTGACGACGAATAGTTGCCACAACGTAGACGAGTCTGCATCTTTACACTAATAAAACAATGCAATGCGATAAAAAAAATAAGACACGTTTCTGAAAAAAAAATGAGCTATAAGACCAAGTTAATAGCTAGTGTGATATAGCGATAACAGAATAAACTGCGTTGGGCAATTTTATTTGTTTTGTGCCTATTTGTTACAGTTTTGTTGTAAATACGACAAGGTACCATGTAAAGTTTTTTAATGTCTGACACAACCACAGTAATTCTGAGATATTTGCAAAACTCTGGACCGTAGATGTTTGTGGTGGAGAACGAACATGCTATTGCCCTTCAAGAGCGAGAACGAGTACACCGCCACACCACACGGATCCTTTGCTTCGCCTAAGCTTTCAGCTAGTTTTCAATCGACCAGTGGCATAAGCAATCATCCGTCAACGGGATTGATCTGGCGAGCCCAAATCGACAATGAACGCAGTTAAGTTGACGCTGTAGTCGAAATCACAACGTTAACTTTTTATTTATTGCCTATCAAATTTTTTTCGGCAGAATATTATATGTGCTATTGTATCACATGATCACTGATCCATAGAAACTAGGTGAGAGACAGCCGAAAAGAAGGATTCGCATGGTGCAGTGGTGAACGCGTTAGCCCCCGGAAAGGGTAATAGCCTTTTCGTTTCTCACTGTGTACACCTGTGGTCCGGAGTTTTGCAATTATCTTAGCATCATTGTGGCCGTACCGCACATGATGCTCTGCCATGAAAAATTTTGGTTGACCGTAAATAAAAGAGATAACATTTTTTAAAGTGATTTCTTCGTTTTAATGCTTCTTATTTCCAAAGATTTTCTCTCCATGATATTTCTATTGAATCGCTTGCTTATATTCTCTATATTTTAACCGGATCAATTCTAAACGTTCTTCAAAAGTTGCAAATTGTACAGAGGGATGTGCACATAAGAAAAATAATGTGAATTTGAAATAATAAAGTTGTTATATCATTGAGGAAAAGTTGCTGATTTTCGTAAGAATGGCTCAGAAGAATTTTCCTACAAAAATAGACTTTTCGTTTAGTTCATAGTTAACATGAGACACGTGCAACACTATGGTTAGAGGTGTCCTGCCATACACATGGGATCTGCCGCTGGTTCGATCCGGTGTCCTGAGCTCACCAGCCTCGTGCCCTTCGTTGTCTGCAACTTACTACCAGACTCTGCTGGGTGGATAGCTGCACTGAACTGTTAAGTTTGTGGGCCATCGAAAGTCATTGCATATTTCAAATTTGCATTTTTTCACCATGCTTGGTGAAGTCGAAAGCACAGCGACTGCCACAGTGATTAATCAATGCATAGGGTTTCATTCTTTGTCCCAAACTTTGTAATAATTTCCAAACCTACCTAATGGAACATTTAGATCCTTAGGTTCTGCAATAGAGCACCTGGGTATTGAGCAATTCCATTTGTAGCTGGAAATTGTGAGTCACTGAGATTCGAAACTAACTAGTGTTACGGCTCTTCGTAGACAGATGGCACTCCTCTCTTGATATTTCAACACTTCACAGAATATAGCGGATATGTTCTCGAAGAAGGCCTTCAATTTATACTTAAGCCTGGTTCATTGCTTCATAGGTTGCTAAATCCTTAGGGCTTGAAGGTATGTATGGATAGATGAATAAAACTGATCGTTCGACATTACCCACATTTGCGCCATATTTGATTGGTTAACTTCTTCAACGCTTCGGACAGTAGCTGGCCCAGTGGAATATGCGCAAATTTTTGTCAGGCTGAACAAAACAGCTAAACTCGTCCACGCGTCATCGCGTCGCTAATCATTACCTGCCACAACGCAGATTTATTGACACTACGCCACACTTTTTTGTCAAGCTAGAAGGCTTAAGGCTTAAGAGGCTTTGTTCTTAGCAAATAATAAATCTTGGTAAATAAAAAGTTAACATTCAACTATAGTCTCGGCTTAACTGGGTTCGTTGCCGATTTGAGTTCCCTAGATCAATCCCGTTGAGGGGTAATTGGTGATGCTGATGATCGATAGAACTAGCTGAGAGACAGGCGAAACGAAGGATCCGCATGGTGTGGTGGTGAACCCATTGCTCTCCGAAAAGGACAATAGCGCGTTCGTTCTCCACCGCAGACACTTGTGGTCCGGAGTTTTGCAAATATTTTAGCATCTTTATTTTTTGAAGTGAGCTTGCTGCATTTCTTGACTGTAGTCGGGTGTATTGTGAAGGCGTTGCCGTCAAGAAGCTCAGCTAAGAATAAAGCAATACCACGATCCACCACTGTCCTGGTATCAAAGTAGTCGCATGGTGGTAAACCTCCCTCTGATCCACAGGCACGGCGTCTGCCTATGGTAGTGAAGACCTGGGGCAGACTTTGGCCAAGCTGACCTCTGTACTCCAAAGAAACACAATGGCTAAACCAGCAAAACTTCGACAAATGGAGAATATGCTGGGGCACGCACGACCAGTGAGAATGGGCCGTCGAAGTAACCGAGTGAGATATACTCTTCATCACAATGTATTACAATGCGACCTCTTTATTGCCCATATTCGACGTTTTTTTATTAGCAAATCACAGTTCACGTCTCAATTTTTCTACTGGTACGACATTTATGCATCCCAAGCACCGTGAGTGATCCATTGTAGTATTAATGCCATGTGAAATAACGGGTTGCTGTTTGAAAATTGAACACTGTGTGCGCCATATAATGGGTTCCGTAATTTTTCTATCGGTCACATAAGGTTTAAAGTCGTTCTATCTAAAATTCCCAATAATTCATTCGTTGACTAAAAACTAGAGGGTTTGAGGAATCAATATACTTATAGAAATTGAATGTTTTGCATTTTATAGTTACCATTTGCTTTATTGTTCTAGTTTCTAGTTGCTATACGTTGGCTCTGCGTTGTAAGACTTTGTAGTTGGACTTTATCAAATTGTTTTCGGTGAGCTAATAACATTTTTTGCTTTTTTAGATAAAAAATGATAAAGCTCCCAGCGTTGATCAAGCCATGAGGGTGCACCATGCATTCGAGTACATTAAGTATTTTTGGAGTTGATGAACGTACTTCGGGCATTTACAATGACTCATGGTGGCCTACCGTTGTGTCGAGCCAGCCGCAGACAAGTATTGTACCAATTTACGGAGGCCGGAGGGATGGAAGGCTTGGTGAGGCCAGGGGGCAAGATCCAGCAAGGAGCAGCAAGATGCGTATGGTAGCGTGGCTCTAATCACTATGCTACACACATCACTTTCTTTTCCGTGCGTGTGTCTAAGGGCCCTGTGTTTTTTCTATTCCTAGTGAGGCATCTAACAACATTTCATATCGTTTCAGAATATAAACGTAAACCGTTTTCCACCTTCGCTTTCATTGCCTTTAGTAGTTTACCTCTGCTTTCAATCAAAGCTATGTTATTATTGTTCTTAGTATATGGGCGAAATGAGCGGTAATATATTTGAAGACCCACTTTCACTTAACTTAGGCGTGAGTAATCAATATTCCTTGTATTCACGTGCTTGAACGAAATAGAAACGAAATGTTTATTGTGGTTAACGTTTCCGTGCATTTCGGTTCCCCAGAGCCGCAATGATTCGAGTCCGGTGTCAACAGTGTTTTCATCTACCTTGTACAAACTCATGAATAGAGCAAAATAATTAGTAGTAGTCATCCTTGGAAACGCTGTACATATTCTTAGCCTTTTTATTTACTGCCTATTCTTTCTAACGGCAGGGCATTTTGCGAAATATAACTTTTATAATGATGAGATATTTACAAAACTCCGGACCGCAGGTGTCTGCAGTGGGGAACGAACGCGTTATTGTCCTTTCCAGGGTGCAACGCGTTCACCACCGCACCATGCGGGTCCTTCGTTTCGCCTGTCTCTCAGCTAGTTCTATCGATCTTTTACCATCAGCAATCACGCGTCAACGGGATTGATCTGGGCGCTCAAATCGGCATTGAACCCAGTTAAACGACAATGGCGCGTTAGTTCCCCACCGCAGACACCTGCGGTCCGGGTTGGTCGACGGTTCAATTCTACAGAGTCCAAGTACAGCTGTAATTGAAGAACTCGATTTAGAATTCTACTAACTCCTGCTGGTGAGTGATGGTGACGCTTCTGAAGACATTGTTGTGAAGGAAGTATCTCCAGCGTCGAAGCAATAATTTGCTTTGTAGAAGTTTTTTGCGTTACTTCAATACCTTATCCGATTTTTCGACCTTTTTGTTCCATCATTATGTTTTTTTACTTTGCATCCTAGTTTTCCGGTTTGACTACTGAAGTTTCTGGCGTTGAGAATCGCTTTTGGTCGACTAACACTCCAGAATGGACATAAGGAAGATGGAGCTACGGAGGACAATGTGATATGTTGTTGTCAAGAAAGCTACTAACTATTGAAAACTGTAACTCAAAAGAGCAACTTTCTACAAACATCGGCATAAATACTCGATATATTTATTTATATATTTTTACGAACTGCCCTAGTTGAGCTGATACGAGGTTGGTGAAAGATGTCGTTGTTGTTCTTGTTGTTGCTCGATGGATGACGTTTCGGCGATTTCGCCGTCCTCAGAGCCGTGCTGCTGCGAGTGGAGTTCCTTTCAACAGTCTTTATAAATCTTTCTTACTTATATTTCAGATATGCCATCCTTCTACATAGTTAACTAAAGTTTTCTAAGTTCATGGGTTCTTACGAACTTCCGTTAATCTTGGTCGACGACTCCATGATAGAAGAATAGTAAAGTTTTCCGACTGTTCGCTGTCGACTGTTTGTTCCATATAAAAAGCGATTATGTGTTTATGTGGTAAAAAGGATAAAGGAAAAGTTTTCTGTGCTGATCAGTCCCTTACGGATGCGCCATGCATTCTATTTCATTAAGCATCGTTTGGAGGCGACTGAATGCATATCTGGCCTTTGCAAAGACTCCTGCTGGTCTAGCGACGTATCGAGTCAGTGCTCCTAACCTCCCAGGCAAGTCGGGTACTAATTTGCCGACGCCGGGTGATGGAAGGCTTGGTGAGCCGCGAGCTTGGGAATCGATCCCATGTGAATTCGCCTGGATATAACGGAATAAGCCATCGAGAGAACCTTTATACAGTTTATTCAGTTGCTACTATTTACCATTAGAATTACAAATTTCATGTGAAAAGCGTTGAGGATCGATAAAGTGCTTGGTCATTTATGTGATTTATGGCAATGCCTGTTTGAAAACAGTACTCAATCCTTATTCTGATAATTTTTCAGCGATATTTGGGAAATTGTGCTCAAAAGCACTTACTTGGTCGTTAAAATATTCACAATTTACCAGGTTATTTTTTCAGAAAGCTCGAGTTTTAAGTGGATTGAGTAAGATGGAGTTAGATGCCATACCATCGGTATCTGAAGGAACATCATGTTCTTCATTTAAAACCAGGTGTTCCCCTTGTGTTAATGAGAGCACTGCATGGTTTAGTCGCTAGCCGTCCTGAAAGAAGATGCGGAACGTGAAACCTTCCTCATTTGTTTCATTGCCTTGTAATGAAAGAATCAGTTCAGCTGCTGTAACAACTTTACTTTGAGTACCTGGAGTTCTTCATTGACGCTTTGAAATAATTGCTTAGTGAAGATAATTTTATCTGGAATCACGAGATAAGAGTATAACGGTTTCTCAGGTAGTCAAAACAGACAGAAGTTGGTGACTGTGAATCCCTTTCCTTCTGGAAAAATAAGCCCTAACAGAATCAGAGGACTACAAAGACATCTATTAGACTAACTACAACATAAGCATAGCGCGTGTGGCGCAGTGGTCGGAGGCGGCTTATCCCTTTATATCCGGGAGGAATACTCATGGGATCGATCGCGGCGCCCGTGGCCGAGCCTTCCATCCCTCTAGCGTCGGCAAATTGGTACTAGACTTGTTTGGGAAGATAGCAGCATTAGATTGATACATCGTTAGAGAACGGCTTTTTTAGTCCCAGCTCTCCTATTTCGATCTCCGCTCGAGCATTTATCGAAAGAATATACATAGAACGATAAAGATTTTGGAGCCAACTAAACTCGAAATGGAAACTATACTGGCAATACCTGGTGTTATTGGTTGAGAACAATCCTCTTATTATTAGCCAAGCAGATTTTGAAGAATAGAGGATAAAACGTTCGCATTTGACTAATCCGTCAAAGATGTTGGGCATGCTCTATTCATTAGACGTCATCAAGCATCGTGAACGTGAATGGATGCATAATTGGTCCCTTCAACGCCCTGTGGTGACTTATTGATATGTCATGTGAGTGTTTTTATCCTTAAAAAAATGTCGAACTAAGAGGTTGCGCGAGTGAGGCAAGGAATCTCCAATCACCTCGCCAATGAGCCCAATATATTTCAAAAATATAGGTAGACATAGGTCTAAACCAAATTAAATGTACTGTCGGCCTCTTTTTTTTAAAAAAAAAACATTTCCATATAACTCTTTTGTGCATTATGCACAGGAAAAATTGAATTCACCGCTTCGATGGCCACGATGCTGAGAATAATTCCGGCGACTGCTAGCATGAGAACGAACGTCTACATCCCATGGTGGTAGGTAGCCTCAATAAAAAGTGGAATACCTGATATAGAATACCTAATCTTTGTTGAAGATGATTAATGCCGGAAATTGCTTGACGTGAAAACGAAGAAATGATGAAGTGCAATCATTTTTTCGGTAAACAGAAGGTAGAAGCAAAGAACGCGTTTCAATCACAGGAAAAAGAACCTAAGAATTTGGGACAGAACTGCTTACTTTTGCTTAGTCAAAGGTCCACATTTAACTCAGGAAAGTTGAGCCGCATAAAGGCTTTTGATTTTTCAAACACTCTGTCCTATCTATGGAACAGACGATCTCGTTTTTCAATCAATTTCTATAAAATTTATTTTTCTGTGGAAAAGGCTTCAATGTTGGTCGTATACATAAGTAAGAACGAAAAGGTGTTCATAGATAAGCTACTTTTCTTGGAACATTTCTTTACGTCTTATTTGATTTAAAAAGAAATAGTCAAATGAAAAACGTATGCTTAGGGATCCTAGAAAGTAAGAGTGAGAAATCTTATTGCTCTCGCTTTTTCCTCGCCTATTTAGCACCTGTGGCTTCACGTCTCAACATGATTGAGGGATTCTCTTGCTTGTGAACCTAAGATGTACAGCGGAAGTTCACAACATCACGGTGGAAAATTCTTCAATACATTGAGGATGATCGCTCTCTACACCATTATCTGCAGGCGTGCCCTTTATTCTACTTCTGTATTTGAAATAAGTTTATAAAGAGCTAAAGAATGCTGGTTGATGGTGTAATTGTAGGAATCGCTGCTTTACTGAAGCGATCATTCCGTAAGGAGACACTAGAGCACCGGAAAAAATTAAAGTGCTATCCAGGGGTATCCCTAAGTATTTCAGATGGATTTATTTTGAGCAAAAGTAATAACAAGTTACCGTAAATATTTGAATTTTTCATCACATTATTCTCGATGAAGCAACTTTTTCGGAGGGAGCAGAAGTGAATTTAAGATGAGATGTTCAACGATATCTTCAAGAACTGAGCAATAGGACATGTGCGCCAGAAATTGAAAGTAGTTAGTTGACTTGCTTTTAAGTATAGGACAGAGAAAAATATAACCGAGAAACTAAATTAGGTCTGACGAAAAGACTGACTTTGAAATAGGCTAAACTCAAGGAGTTCGTTGAGGCAAAGAAAATGAAAGATTGAGTGTTTTCAATCAGCTTTCATAACTGCTATCTGTTTAAGAATATACGCGGAAACCGATCGCACTACACAATCAACAACATATTGTGGACAGGTATGCACCTGTCAAATTATAAAGCACCTCTAAAAATAACCTCAAAATTTGTGAAGCTGATGATGACATCATCTGGAATAGACGAGACTCCAAACTTCTGACAATAGGAATGAACACATCATGGGTGAAACAAACTGTGCTGAAGTAACATGGCAAAAGCAGTAGGAAAAACTAGTAGCAGCACCCTCTTCCCTAAGTCCATCGCCCTACGGTATTGATTCTTCGCGTATTCAGGGCTAGACATTGCCTCTTACCGAACGAGAACGTAAAATTTTATTATCGTAATGAAAATCGAAAAGCCTCTGCCAGATTTTATGGCGTCCATCATTTCATCTACTGTTTACCTATTACGAGGGTCCATTCAAATATACGATGCTTTTTGGCTTTTTATTCAGTCTACAATTTCTTGTCCTGTTTAATTGAAAGAGGCAAAGCTAGCCAAACCTAGTAAACTATTCGCTTTCAATTTAGTGGGGATATGTTCATGATCACAGGAAAGACAATAATGGTTGATGTTAAGGCATTCGTGAGTGCATGTTTTTCACCTTCGTAGGCGATAATTTGATAGAAGATAATGATCAGGAAGAAAGCTAAAAGGAAGTTCACTTCGTGCGAAGTTTTTGGCCTCACTGGCGGAAGCGAACTCATTTCATTGATGTGTTGACATGCAATTACATTAATGTAACCAACGTCCAAGCGCATTTGGCTCGCCTCAAAATGATTCGTTTTATGTCCTGTGACATTTCAAAATAACGGTTTACCACTCAGTAGGCGATCTTGTAACATTGGAATTGAACACACACTACTTAACAGCACTAGTATGCACATCGCTGAGGTATAATGCTTCCACATTTAACAGATGACAAAAATTCTCAGACCACTACGCCAAGTTCTTAAGGTTATCGTAAACAATTCCATGTTTAACATAAAATCACTCCTGAAGGTTATAATATCCTCATTGTTCCTTCATGTACTGAAGAAAGAGCGTCTTCGAAGACAGTAAATAACACTGTTTTCCAAGACAGTAAATAACGTTGTTTTCCTCTATCTTACAAGGTATGGAAACTTCATACTCTATCCTCTAATTATAGAAGCCCTACGTTTCCTCAAGTGTGTAGTTTTCGACGATGCATTTTGTAGTCCAGCTTTCAATTCTATCAGGTTTTGCCTCTATATTGGCTGATATGAACTCTATTTAATTCAATTAAAACAATCTTAACTCTTTTATTTACTGCCTTTTTCTTCTTAATGGCTGGGTATGTTTCGAATTATAACTCATATGAAATACTGAGATATTTGCAAAACTCCGGACCACAGGTGTATGCAGTGGGGAACGAACACGCGCTGTTGTCCTTACCGGGGAGCAGCGCACTTCATCACCACACCATCCGGGTCCTTCGTTTTGCCTGTCTCTCAGCTAATTAAAGGGGTTAAGATTGTGATTATAACTAAGCCTCAGGTTAACTGGGTTCAATGCCGATTTGGGCTCCTCAAATCAATCCCGTTGACGGGTGATTGCTGATGGCAAAAAGATCGATAGAACTAGCTGAGAGACAGGCAAGACGAAGGACCCGGATGGTGTGGTGGTGAAGTGCGCTGCTCCCCTTTAAACAGCGCGTGTTCGTTCGCCACCGCATACACCTGCGGTCCAGAGTTTTGCAAGTATCTCAGCATTACATATTGGTTAGTCTTTTCAACATGAAAGGGTGACTGATATTCTGCTTTAGTATATAGTATATCAGCTGAAGTTAAACCAATGCCAGAAATTTCAAATGTCTTGATAAAGGAACTGTCCTTATGTGGAAAACCAAAACTTGTAATCTATAAGAGTTGGTTAGTTTACAATAATGACTACCGTGTTCATTATTATGTCGAGAAACCAAGCAAAAATTTCATCGTTCACAAATATGTAAATCAGACTGAAACTGTAGTGAGAAGCGAACAATTGGTAATGAATGACAATTCACGTATCCAGGTTATTGGTGGTTGCTTATTTACTTGGATACAGCGGAGAGCTCGCTTTCACGAGTGCTGTGAGCGCCAGCACATCTACCGTCTCAAGCAATCTTCGTCCATAATCGCGGCACCCTTCTAACACAGCGACGTCCAAGAGAAACAAGTTCCGTTGTTCAAAAAATCTTCCCGTCTACGAATGTGCATGGTTTTCGTAGGCAATGAACACGTTTCGTTGTCTTCCGAGAACACATTTACATGGATAAGTAAGTCAGTAAGAGGGATTCACTTTTATGCCCCAACTATGTTTCCTCCACGGGCATCTAATAATAAATAACCCATTTCTTTGAAAGCAAAATTTAAAAAAAGATCTCGTAGTTCATACTTAACCTTTAAGTAAATGCCCATTTCTACCAATAAATTTGTGCCACTCGAACTTAGTCTAATCCCAAGGAAATATTCACATTGGCAAACGCTCGAGCACACTGGTCACACAAATGTTTGTCATCTATTACCAAGTTTCAACCACAGCTCCGATAATTTCCGCATTAGTTCAATTGTGGATCGGCCTTGAGGTGAAAATGTCGAATTCTTTGTTGATCGTGAGCGTACACGGCGCTAGAAGTAGACGTCGAACAGCGGATAGAAATTAATACGGTTGGTGCTTCGCAATGAAATTTTGCACTGATGACGTATGAGTGAACTTGCAAAAAAGGCTTTCCTAGATGGATTCTAGGAGGCAACAGTGTGGCTGTGCCATGAGGAACCAGTGCAGTATCCTAGAGGATATCCATGAAGGGAAACAAGGAAACAAAAGTGCGAAAAATGCTAGTGTCTCACAGCTTTGAGAGTAAACTAGCCCAATTTCGTTTAACATCTTTCGGCCGTTCTCCAATTCCCTAACGAAGGAAAGTGCCCAGATACTTAGATGTCCTTTCTCCACATAGAACTCCGACTCCAGCGCTTATTCCACATAAATTTGTGCCATCCGGGAATGATCTAGTTTTGCATGGGATCCTAACTTGGTCGTGTATATCGTCTAAAGGCCATCACAGCAGTCTTTATGTTTGCTGTTTTGCCGTTGAGATTCTTTTCGAAAAGTAAGCGACTCTTATGTCTCGTCCAGGAATTGCTGGAGGCGATGCATCAGTACAAATGCCAAACGAAACGAGAACGAACGGATCTTTAATTGATTCACAACCGTAGGCAAAAAATTTGGTGATGTTCTTATCGAGGAGCGTTTTGAATAACGTTTCCTTCTCACAAACGCTACTGTTACCTCAATTTCATTTGGATTCGCTAAGTGTTAGTCAAGTCGTAAACCTTTGTTTACAGAAAGAGGTGGTCGAAAGAGCGTCTTCACTTTCTGTTTTGCTTGATTTCACTGCACGTTGCTTCTCCTACACATATGACAACCTAAATTTGAGATGTGCTTAGGAAAGAATCACTCACCATCTATCTACCATAATGATAATGAACAAACGCGACTGAGAGGTGTGGTGTTCACGCAGAACTCTTGTTTTAGCAATGTCCTTTTATTCTAAGCAAACTGAACGCTTTCCACTAGTGGAAACCTCAGAAGTAAGAATTATTTTACATATGAATGGGCTTACGCTTGCGTCACTTCTGACTGACTTCACAACTGTGTCGAAAATTTTGAAAAAAACCCTTCGAAGACTACCAGCGCCAAATTAGCTGCTGATTCGACGCAAAAGGTATCGAAGAAAACTCTTCGTATCGAAAAAAATCCGAAAAACTATGCATTCCAATCAAAACACACTGTGCATTACTTTTAATAGCCTGTGCACTGATATCAATGACCAACGTCACCCCTGCGCTATTTATCGAATGAATCCAGCGAACACCAGATTAAGACTCTTACCTGCCGTGAAATAATAGTGCTGTCATATGAGTAACGCTCAATCCATAACTACAATGAACACCATATTTTCTCTCACACGCAACTTATTTTTATTCTTTTTAGTGAAACGGACGTACTATTGTTAAGTCGGGCTCTGTTGTGATGCCAATGCACTCTTCGGTTGCTATTCATTGAGCACAGTTCAATAAAAGTTCGACTCGAAAATAAACATTAAATATTGTGAAAAACGAGGCCACGAATATTCTTCGTCAAGTAAATAATATAATAATATTATTTGCCGTTTATCAACGCCTCGGTATTTGTATTGTCTAAAGTACGACCTATGAAGTCATCAAAATATGAATAAAGGAGTGACACTCTGTTGACGAGAAACCCAGGGAGTGTGGTTTATGCGATAGGCCGTAGCTCAACTCGGTCAGAACTCGCTGCGGTAATTGTGTTTCACATGGTTGGACGTCATCGCACAACAGAAGTCGTTATACGTACTGGTCGCGATCGTCCCTTATTTAGCGAATTTTCTATTTCTTGGCAATATCTATCTGCCTTGTCTCTTTGGTCAGAATTGGTGATATTATGGCAAATGATTGCTCATGTAGGCCACCAAAAATGACCATCAAAATAACTTCATTTTGTTGACTTTTTAATTACTGCCTATTATAATATTTCACGGCAGGGTACTACGTGTGAAAACACCACAGTGGTTTTGAGACATTTGCAAAACTCCGCAAAGTAGGTGTCTGCTGTAGAAAATGAACGCGTTGTTACCCTTTCCGGGGAGGCTAACGTGCTCACCATCACACCATGTGAGTCCTTCGTGTCACGTGTCTCTCAGCTAGTTCTATGGATCAACGTCTAACTTTATTTTGGTGCAAAGTCTGCCTTAGAAAAGGCTTTATCTTTTTCCAACAATTGTGCTAAACGTTATCGATCACTCTACTTTTCGCGGTATACCATGATGGGAGCAATAAATTGATCGTTTGTTGCACTGAAAAGCACGAAGAGGAATTCATGTCGACTTCTTCATGAAGTATATTTTTTCATAATCGGTGAATTTGTGATTCGCCTATTTACCAAGGCCTTTCGATCCTTACTGATTTTTCACCGCCGTTCAGTTCTCCTCAGGCACTGCACTCTGGTGGTGGCAGAAATCTGCTGACGGGAGCCTTCGTCGTCAACAAAGCATTCAGTAGCAAACCTTTCGGATCATTAGCATTTCTGCGTTTTATGCCTTATGCACATTGAATAGCAGCCTACTGATATGGTCGCGTTTAAATTCACGAAGCAAAATGGCACGTCTTATACATATCGCTTCGAACAGCCTGGAATCATTGCGAACTACGTGCTAGAAGAAGTATTGCGTAGTAGCAAACAGATGGAAAAAACGAGCTTTCTGCAGTAACAATGTGACCAGTAAATATTAGCACGAAATAAGTTTGTGAAGTTGAAATTGAAAGGCCAAGAATTGTTTCCAACAACCTTATTAAAAAGGGGTATTGTCATTTCCGATTCAAAAATCCTCCAAGCGCTCCGTTATGCGGCAGAAGCGTGAATTAATAGTTCCACCCTCTCAAGAGATCTGCACGCCCCCCATAGAGCACTTGAACGATGTCTCCTAAAAATTAAATGGCACTTACAACGACTAGCCGAAGCAAGCAGCTTAGATATTCGAAATCTGTTCCATCTTCGGTACCCAGGAAAACATGCGAAAGATCATACAAGAGCGAAACACATGGGTCGGTCACATATTAAGAAGAACAAGTAACAGATGGACGAAAAAACAGTGGAGTAAACGCGAAGAGAAGGCAAACATCTTCTTGGGAGACCACCCAAGCGATGAAGGGTCGTGTTCGCGATTCAAGTCAACCACCTGCTCTCGCAGATGGCAAAGGTTTCAGGATTATGGAATGGAATTCGCAGACATCACCATGCTCGAAGTAAGCTCCCACCAAGGACGACGATTGCGAGAGGGAAACGAATAGGAATTATGCCAGGACTCGCATAACCAGTAAAAACAGGCCGTCGTAGTCTCCAAGTAAGTAGTAACCTTGTAGAAAAGTCGTTGACTATCTATTGTAACGCAATGAAAATGCATTGGACTGAGTGTTACAGGACTCAAAAAAAAGGTTACTCGGAGCGCGAACACCAATTACATGGGAACAAGCAGAAATTGTGCTTGCAACTAACAAATTTCGTCAAAATGAGTCATATAAGTACCAAAGAAACTAGTTCTTAGTCTTATCTTGGTCACAATAGCTCTAATTCGTGCTCTAACCTTACGATAGGTCGTGACAAAATTGTGCGTCAGCTGGGAGACAATCTGTTGATGAAACTGCGCTTAGACTACTATAAACCCGATTTTGAACTTCAACGAGTTTCTGGGTAAAGCAAATCTTTTAGGCAACTAATTTCGTCCGTTGATGTAAAATAATTGAAGAACTTGTGATTACATATCTTCTTGGATTACTAAGGTAACACAAGGTTGATAAAGATATTTACTCGGCCAGCATTTTGAGGTATTCGTCTTCCTCAGAGCCGGTGATCCGAGTCGATGATCCATAGTTAGAAGCGCTAACCGAATAAACATTTTCATCAAACTCGTGTTTGTTCAATGATCCAAGGATCATTGATCATTAATGCCTAGGTTAAATGACGGTCGGCTTAAACAACTATGTATATGCATATATATATATGTCGTAAAAACTACACTTGCAAACAGGCGGTGAACTGCGGAGCTACGTTAGAAAAAGGAGTGATGGATAAAGTTCGTAATTCTAAGTTCTAGTGTGAATTTTCCATTTGCAAAGAAGGGGTAGAGTGAATGGAAGCGAGAATGAGAAAACGCTTACGAATCCTCTTTCAGAGAAATGAGATTTGTAAATCGGACGTCCACACTTAGCTAAGAGCCGAGGCTGGCGAATTGTGAGAACTGAAAGCAGAGATGGCTGCTTAATTAAGACGAGGTGTGGAGGGATGCGGATGAAAAGTAGGCGGAGCCTAGGGAGTGCTGAATGTGCACAAGCAATCTTGCTTGGAACACACGACAAACACCGGCCATTTTTCCATTGGCATCCCAGGAGAAAAAAGCAAAGAAGAGGCAACAATAAATGGAAAGGTGATAACATTTGCTTTCCTCGAACAAGGAGCGTCCACAAGAAGCTTTCACGTTTGAACGTATGAGGAATAGGAAGGAACACATGAAGAACGATTGAGTTCATCCAAGCTTTAACAATATTACTCGCAGATTCACATTCTTTATGACTCAATTACCTTACCAACCTATAAAAAAATTGCTTGAAATTTGTCACTATTTTGTGGTAAAAATACATCTTGATATGAAATCCTGCCGCTAACGACCGTTCCTCACCTGTTGTTTCTAAGACAAACCACGTGTCCAGTGCCAATATTTATCACATTCAGCTGTATGAAGCAATGTCTCCTGCATTTGACTACTCACGTGGGCCAGAAAATATGATTCTATCACTTTTGTGCAGATGCTGCTTGTATCATCTTTCAACGATGCTTCAGATGATGCTTGCCTACATTTTAAAATATGTACTCGGCGTGCACTATCCCGAGCTGTATAGTGAGACAGAGACTTGGGGCAGAAATGTGTGTATAGATTCATTTTAATTTTTTGAATTAGACATACCTTCGGATTATTAGAAGATATGAGTTTCGTGGGCACGTGTAACGCAAAATTAGAAGTGCCCTGTAATACAGGCGCTCTCTTTGGTTCGATCAGGCGCCGAGGTTCACCAAGCTTTCCATTCTTTTGTAGTCGATATAAGTGTTCCGGAATTATTTGGGAGGCAACAGCGCTGACTTGAAACAACGGTGCACTGTCGAAAGGTGTTGTGTAAACTAAATATGCTATAATCACTAACAACGACGCTTAGTCAAGTCGAATGCATGGTGCATCCCTCAGGGATTGATTAACACTGAGAGCGGCTTCCTTTGTATCCTTTCATCCATTATATTAACCGCGAATAGAGCGCCAGAAACAACCCTTGTTTTTGAAAAGCTGCCAAAACCGATTAGAGTTTTCTATGCCTTGCCAATTTTGATGTTGAGAGACGAGATCATCAGTAAATGTGACCCTAGGTCATCGAAATTCTCAAGTATATTTTTCTGTTCCGGCTCTGGCATGGCCTTATTAAGAGTAGGATTAAACAATTTTGATTAAATGCTATCCCGTTGTTCAACATTTCTGCTTAAGGTGATGCTAGTGCCATTATGATTTTATAAAATCTAGCTGTGAAGTTGTCGTATTTTCTAGGAAGGATCCTTGCACACTGGTTATGGACGCCACAAGCGTCCAGAACTTTCTTTCCCAACTCAGTCGAAGGTGTTCTTAACTAAATAAACGTGAAATAAATCGGCCTCTCTGTACTCCCTTGCTGCTTCACTAAATTTTGTTCTAGGGTGGAATTGATCTTTCATACTGAACCACTTTCTATGCATTTTTGCACTTTCCCGCTTTTTCATCTTTTTTTACGAAAATTGTTTGTTCTCATGATCTCTCTATCCTCGCGAGGAGGAGCAGACTAAAGAGTTTTTAGACGGCAGACAATAGGCTGATTGGGTAGTTGCTGATGCGGTCCAGATCTCTATTCTCTGAGAAGCTGGATTCATCGAATTTCTTTAACTGGAAAGCCCACATGCTAAACGATAATGTATGAAAAGCAAACCAGTCTGTTGACATGGACTGGAGCGGGTATTCCAGATGCCTTGGTCTAAACTTGTCGGACCTCTTGCTGTATGCTTTGGTTTCTCTCAACTAGACTCAATGTGCTCTGACTTATCATTCAAGTACTTAAAACAATTGCCCATCTCATCTTGTGCACAGCGCAGACAACATTAAAACAATGTATATCTATAGTAGAATGACGGCCGAGAGCGATTGCCGTTGTTTCTTCCTTAAACGTAAAAGTAATGGCGAGGTTTGGTGCCAACCGTTGTCATATTGCCAAGTTTCTAATTTGGGCGTAAGGTTTTCTGAACCATCTAAACATCAAAGAGCTTAGGCACAACTTTATGAGCGCCATGAGCTGCTAGACAAGTAATCAAGAGGCTAGACATATTTACTACTTCTTCGTGTTACCCGAGAAGCTTGTGGATGGCTTGCATCGAGAAATCATTAGACACGTTGGTATCACATGTCACCTGTATCACCTGTAGTTACGTTGACCGACGAGTGACTAGAGTAGAAACCAAGAAATCTCTTCCATTTTCCCTATAAAAAAGTAGCCTGGTGGGTTCAACTTCATTTAGCGACTTTTTGAGCATCATACCTTTCTTACATGCTTTTCGTGCAGAACTATAACCATCGGGTCGGCGGTCTTCTGCATACGCTTGGCATTCCGAGAAATAAAATCACTAACAGCTCTTGTCCATCAGTTGTCGTTTAAACGCATCACGTATCCAGCATTCTCTTATCCCCAACAGTTTGGCGTATAGAACGATGTTCTCGACTATTGATCGTTAACGTAGATTGGAGCACTGCAATCCTTACCTCACGTGCGTCGCACGGAATACTCCAAGAATCGTCCTTTCAAATGAGCAATCTACAATTCTGAGTGGTCCTTCAACCCTGCCTACGCAGCGGCCAGGTTTTTGACGCATACATTAAGGTAGAAAATACCGTTGAGTAAATAATTTTGGCGAGTTGGTATCGCCCTGCCCAACACCTCTTTTGATGTCAGTGTTAATATCGTTGTAGAATGGTCATATTCGTTGTGAGCTTTTTGTACAACTCACATAGAATCTTTGTGTACTGAGTAGGGACTCCCTAACTATCAAGGACTTTCACGACTGTCTCTCTAAGCTGAGTCAAAAAGCTTCTTTAAGTGGATAGAAGTGAGGCAGAGCGGTCTTTAGAACTTTCGCGATACTTCAATGAGTCTCGCCATTGTGTGGATGTGGCCCATCGTACTAAATCCTTTTTGAAACCCTGCTTGCTCACATGGCTGCCCTTCGCTCAGTGTTCTGTAAATCCTGTTTAGGATGACTCGCGTGGAACAGTTTGTAGACGAGAGACAGCAGGCAGATTGTGCTATAGTTGTCGATATCGTGTAGATCACCCTTCTTGAACAACAGCACGGTCTTGCTGGTCTTCTATTGAGGCTTTGTATTCAGGCAGGCAACGTGTGAAGATTCGAGTCAGTGTGTTTACAAGGACGGGAGGAAGGTTCTTCACGTGTTCAAATCATCCTCTCCGGACCTGTAGCTGTTAGATTTTTCAATAGCGAAATGGCATTTCGGATTTTGGAAGGAAAAACCACTGGTACGACATCCTCCTTTATTTCATATGAGGGAAGCAGGACGTGACTATTCAAGAGATCAGAGTAGAAGTCGTGATTGATTTCCTCCAATGCCTCTCTGGACGCTGTAACTTTTCCATCTGGGCGTCGGAGTGCAATAATCTTAGTCCTGTAATTGGTAAAGAATCGGGGTCTTTGCTTTTCCCAGCCTCTGCAGCTTCGACAATTACTGCTGCTGCTCTCTTTCTAAGATCTTCTTTTATCGCCTGTCTGCATTGTTTTGCAAGCTCGGACGTTAGCTCGTGGTTGCCTGCAGCTCGTACGATTCCATGCTGGCGTATCAGCTCGAGAGTTTCTGGAGACAGACGTCTTTTGGTGACTTTCGAACTCTGAACGTTCATAGCACCAACGTGAAGATGTTGAATGAGCCGATCGTACTCTTCGTCAATGTTATCGACAACGGCATCCTCCCAACAGGCGACCAATGAATTGAACAAGTCCCAGTTTGCAGTGGTTGTGGCACTTCGGTTTTGGAATTTAGCGGCTTTTTCTCTTTTCCGCGAAAGATAGTCTTTCACGAAAGAGACGATGGTGTGATCGCGTGTAGAATTTTGGGACAACAGCGACATCGGTTAGGCAAAACCGTCTATTTACTATGATGTGGTCGATTTCGTCATTGTACTCTCCATTGGGAGTCTTCCACGTCCAGCGCTGAGGGTGAGACTTCTACCATAGTTACCATAGATTGTCTTGGTCGCAATGATAAACTCAGATAGCCGCTCACCCTGTTCGTTGAATTCCAATCCGTGGGTCCCAATGTGATACTCTTCAGACGTTTTTCTTGGTCCTGTCTTGGCGTTGAAATTTCCAATGATGACTCTGAAGAATGTATGGTCTTCTCTGTAGAACGTCTCCAAGTCCATATAGAATGCTTCGACTTCTTGTTAGTCATGGTTTGATTTCAGCACGTGAACGACGAAGATAGTGAAAGCCGGAATTGGTCTACGTCTTTTTAATCGCAAACGTCCGATTTGGGTTGTAAGCTGTTCGAATGAATCGATGTTATATACTATAGCCTCAGCTTAATTGGGTTCAATACCGATTTGGTCTCCCCAGATCAGTCCCGTTGACGGGTGAATGTTGACGACAAAAGATCGATAGAACGAACTGAGATACAGGCGAAACGAAGGACCCGCATGGTGTGGTGGTGAACGCGTTACTCCCCGGAAAGGACAATAGCGCGTTCGTTCCCTATCGCAGACATCTTCGGTCTGGAGTTTTGCAAATATCTCAGCATTATAAAGGTTATCTTTCACAGCCTACCCTGCCATTAAAAAGAATAGGCAGTAAATAAAAAAAGGTTAAGACTGTGATTATATAGATTTTCTTCAGATTCAATTACACGCGGATAGTTACGCATGCTATTTTGGCATTGCAAACAGGAATCTTCATGAATATATTTCCAATCCGAAAGTCGTAGCTTTTTTAGTGAGTCATGCCTTGTGAAGCACAAGTTTGAATATGTCTTATCGAGTACATTTGTGAAAAGCAACAAAACGTGGAGGATCAAGTACGGAACTTGGAGGATAAAAGGGGTTCTCGGAACTTACATTATAAAGGTTGGTGACGTAACTCCACTATGGTGAAATTTTCCTCACCTAATCTGTATTTTAGTTTGGACGCTTCAATGAGCAGCAAGTAGCCGTTCCAAACACTACCTTCGGTCTAACCAACCACATCTTGAATTTGGAAGAAGACAGCGAACATCTCCTAAATTTCAAAAACGATTATATGACTTTTCGCTGCAGGTTAGCGCTGATGGAATTCTTGGCCTCGCTTTGTTGTTTTCAGCGAATGCAATGTATTCTCTCCGCTTATCAGTACCATCAACCAAAATGAGAAAGCGCAGCTGCAATAACCGTATAAGTTCTTGGTGATATTTCCCACTTAATACGTGCTAAGATTTACTGGATATTCCACTCTTTACCGTTTGCATGCAATACCGAGGAACACGACAGCGAATTCCTGGAGGGCTGGTGGGCTACGGTCGCGGTGACACAACAAACTGCGGACTAGTTGTCTCCTATTAGCCTCTTTCGTTTTCAGAATACTACCACTTTAAAGGACAATTGTTAACATTTAGCATATTTAGAATAATCTCTGTATCTGAAGCAAAATTTTTAGATGTCCTCTATTAAGACAGAAAATTACACTGAAACAAAGGTCTGTGAAGATATGTCTAATGCTGCTACTGCGTTCATCAGCGGACCAGATGCTATTGACGGCATGTTCGCTAGAGTTGGAGGAGCTGTGGTATGAATCTTTCGGTTTTCATGCTTACTACCAAAATCTATCGACTTTTTATTTTAGCACAGCGCTATCACTTCAGAATATAGTGTCAAACCACCCACACTTGAAGTTACAATCGGAATAAATATTTTATAGACCTTGCACGTGTGGCGCAGTGTTTGGAGGCGCCCTGCGACGCACACATGGGCTCGATATCCGTTCCCGTAGCTCACCAAGGATTCCATTCTTCGGGGGTTGGAAAATTGGTACCAGATCTGTCTGGGAGGATAGTAGCATTGGCTCGATACATCGGTAGGCCACCGCGCTTAATTATAAAGACTAGATATGCATTCATTCACCCAACGATGCTCAATGAAGACGAATGCATAGCTCATCCCTCAAGGATTGATCAACGCCGAGAGTTTTATCCTTTGTCCTTTATAGACCCTCCTAACTAACTCTATAGACCGTGCTACCTACGTTACTAAATCAAGTTTTAATACCTCTCCTTGTTCACTCGTTCGGTGCCAATAAACCGAGTTATTTTTAGAAATATTTTTACAGTTTTCTGCTTACTATTTCGGCTAATGGTTGCGTGGGTTCTAAATTTAGTTAGAAAGAAACAGATGCTATTTCGCTTTTCTTGGGATGGATTTCTTTGGCTTCGGATTGGTTTGGGTTCTTGGCAGCCCATTCATCCACCATTTCTGCAACATCTTCGGCATCGAACAAAAACGCATAGGATTTACAACGTCACTCAAAAATACACTGATTTCCGAATAAAAATCATGTAATCCACTCATTTTCATGAGAACCAAAGCCTATTTACATCCAAATCCTAAGAAGATGTTTACCAAAAACCACATTTCTTCAAATCATTTGACTTGAAATGAATACGGTGCTACGCAGCAGTATACGCGGCAAACATTCTACGAGCATCTCGGCAACACGTATTTTTGAGCAACCGCAACATTGGAGCGTGCTGAATAGCCCTTCTTTTGAACCCTCGACACTTTTTTCCTTTAAGGTTTTGCAAATTTCTGCATAAGTGTTAGAGTAATTGTAATCAGAATTTTGCTTAATGTTCTCATTTCACAACACAAGACAAGACCTGTTCTGAAGTGTGCTGGTAAGCGTATTCTCCTAGAAATGATTGCTTCCATCATTTCATGTTTTAAGCCTTAACAAGTAATGATGGGTGTATGCATTCCGACTGATTGGTATGAGCTGTAAGGGAGCTGTTTTCTTTCTGACGGCCTATTTTTGCGCGCTGAACGCTTTTCCTATAATTCTTAACTTTTTATTCACTGCTTATTATTATTTTTCAGAATAGGGTATCATTCTTGTTGACGTGTGATTGCTGATGGCATTGTTAGGTAGGAAAACGAAGAGCGAAGCAAAGACCTCAGTGGTGCACACTGAACAACAGGTGAGCTCCAGGATAAATCGCGAGTTAGAACCTGGCGTGGAATCCAGGTTTTACAACTATTTCAGTATCATAGCGCTTTTCCAATACTTCTTGTAATCGGTCAGCAGTTTGTCGAACACAGATGTTGTGGCGAGTTTCGATGGGAAAAGCTCTATTCTGCACTTAGAAATACGCAGAAAGCGCATTTTCGAACGAGTTCACTGGGTGTTATTTTGAGTGGCAATTGGCTGTAACTGATTATAATCGATGTAATGAGTTACAGCTACCCAATTGAATGGACGAATAACGCAGAGCTAGAGTCCAATTAAGTTGCAAAACGGTTTCGAAATGGCGCTAAATTACTGGTTGATAAATGAATCTGGAAAAGAAAACTTTGTAAATCATCAGGTGGAGAAAGTGATTTATCTGGTCATCCTCCGCCTACACTGATTCACTTTCAGTTAGCTGTCGAATAAATATAGATATTATGACAAAAATTTTTTAACACACTAAACTAGGAGTGGACATAGAATGTCCAAATGGTCAACTGAACTAACCGCGATTGGACTTATAGTTCAAAATCGTTCGTTAAAATTCAGTCTCTGTAAGTTACCATCATACATTTCTCAAGCTTTTACCACTTAAGTATAAGGATGAAGGACGAAACTGTAGAAAGTAGGCGAAAGGCTATACTACCTTCATGCTTTTCCAATAAACGGTAAATATATATCAATGTGAGTATCACAACATCAGTGTGGTCGTTTCTCGCGTAATACTCTGTCATGGAAAATCATTATAAGCACTCAATAAAAAGTTAACATCGTGATCCCGAATACAGCCTCAGCTTAGCTGGGTTCGCTGTCGATTTTGGTTTCCTAGATCCATCCCGTTGACGGGTGATTGTTTATGGCATTGATCGATAGAACTAGGTGAGAGACAGGAGAAATGAAGGACCCGCATGATGTGGTGTGAACGCGTTATTCCCGGGAATGGACAATAGCGCGTTCGTTCTCCACCACAGACACCTGCGGTCGAGAGTTTTGTAAATATCTCGGCATCATTAAAGTTATATTGCTAGAATAATTGCTATTCTTCTATCTTATCGTATGTTCTTGTAATAACGACATTCGTCCCTTATATATGAAATGACCAACAAAGGTTTTTGGTAGCTAGACAATAATTTCGCCTTTGCTCTATTTCTTCTACGTGCATTCCAAACAGGTTTCGCTGTTGTATAAACAGCTAGGTTATCAGATCTATTTCATTCTATTAATAGAGGCGTCATAAGGAAAGAACGCATTAGTGATAGGCTGGTGCTCGTCGACATTTCACTTTTTATCCTTCCACATCCTTTTGAAATAAATACGGTGAAGATTAGGGATGACTAAGCTACCAGTATCGTAACAGCTGTGCTGCACATGGTGGTCGGGTATTATGTGTGATACGACCATAATGATGCCGAGATATTTGCAAAACTCCAGACCGCAGGTGTCTGCGGTAGGGAACGAAAGCGCTATTGTCCATTCCGCGGAGTAACGACCTCACCGCCACACCATGCGGTTCCTTCTAGAAAACTAGCCGAGGAACAGGCGAAAAGAAGGGCTTGCATGGTGTGGTGGTGAACGCATCAGCTTCTGGAAAAGGTAGTCTTTTAATCTTTAATCTCCCATCTTCTAATAATTTGCTGAATAGTGAGTGAAGCGGCGAAGCTTTAAACATGTGAATCGGCCAATATCGCAGCAGCGACAATGAGTTCTCACTTAAGACGATCATTCCCAGAGACGAAACAAAAGAAAAGCATAAAAAGAAACTCCAACGTCTATGGAAAAATCTATAGCTTTAGAACAGGAATTTATTAAGTTATAGAATAATGTGCGTGACTGTGGTCATTAACCACCACAGCGACGACGTCGTTTTCACATTTAATAGAGCGAGAAACTTAGCGATCCACAATGACCTATGGCGGACTGAAAGTTTATCAATTGGTTGCGATAGAGGAACCTAATTCTTAAGAATTTGATGCTAGCACCACTTTTTCTCACTGTTTTATGAAATTCTAGTTTTCTTCTGGGGAGTATTTCTCCTGTTCCCGCTCTTTTGTTCAGTATTCATGTTATTTGTTGGATAATTATGATCAGGTCGCACGAGCCATTTTGTGATAAATTGGTGTAATAAACAGAGAAAGTTTGTTTTCCGAATTCATCTGTCTTTTTTTAGGGAAACTGAGTGATCGTTTAAAAAGGGTGTGTGTGTGTCAACTGTGGATCATTCAGAGACTGCAACATAACGATGATGGGCACGACGCTTCGGTAATAGGTCATAAACCTGCCATTAAGCTGAAAAACATCCTCACTTGGTTTTTTTCTCAATTACCCGATTTTTCTCTTTAAACAAATCGTGCTCATCTGAGAAAAACCCAACTTTCTTTGGCTGGAGTTGTTGCTCTTCCAGCTTGCCCTAACTATTCCTAGTTGTAGAAATGTTAAGTAAACTACCTCACGTGGTGATGCAGTGGGCTTCCAAGGAAAATCTTACTCTGAAGGTAAAGCAGTCGGTAGGTGCCAGATCATCAGAGGATACTACCTTATAAGTTTTTATAAGCAAGTACAAGAGGAACATACTGGCACTTCGATCTTAACATGCGCAATGTCTCCTGGTTTCAAACCTGCTGAACTTGCCATTTTGAGCCATGCGTTGTTCAGCTTCTGATTATAACTTCTGAATTTCTTTCCAGTTAATGCGCAATAAAAAAATGCATCTTCAAGTTTTTCCGTTATTTCAACATCTAACTGACGTGGGATTGCTCCAAACTCTCTCCCTTATCATTAACTGACAATTTAATAGTCCTTGATTTTATTAGCTCCCGAACCTGTCCCATACCAGATTTTTGCACCGCTGTGAGGTTAGAACTGAACTTTCTCACGCAATAGTAGTTAAGGAGTTTGAGAGTTTCGTTCGAAAATATGCGAAATTTGATATCAACTTCGTCTGTCTTCTTCTTGTTGTCTAAAATAGTCGAGGAAGAGGTGGTGGCGGTAGTGCCCCTATTTCTCTTTGATCCTTTTATTTCGCATTTCAGTTCCAGCGTTGCTGCGGAGTCGATCTTGGAGCTCGTGCAGGCTGCACGCGATCCAACGCAAGGCTTCTTTAGAAATGGGTTGCACTGGCGAGAAACTTGGACCCAATTCTAACAGCGAGCGCACTTCATAGGGGAGAGTTATACTTTCCTACACGATGACCCTTGACTTTTCAGGCACGTTATCGACCACATTTTCAGTGCAACCACTTTCGTAAATGTTTTCGCTTTGTTTAATTGAAGATCTTTTTTTTTCGTGAGTGATCTAGTAAACTTTGAAACTTCCTGCTTAATGTTACTTTAGCATTTGACCTAACAGAATACTTCTATTATTCTTTGCCGCATACTTCCCTGAACACTTTGGATACTTCACACGATGGCGAGGAGTGAAAAATGCGCTGTCGCCACGCATATTACAAGAAAACCTACGAGATTATATCGGACACCAGCACTAGTCGTACGCTGTAATAACTTGCATCTTTAGTTCAACGAAGGCAACAAACCTTTTAACAATGGAGTACAAATAAAACAGATAACAAAAATTTGGCGAGAGCAACTACGATAACAACGTTCACGTTGAAAGATTTTTAGACGAGTTTTGTTATACAGTCAAAATTAAACCACGACAAACACGGTTTAAAGCTCTTGCTCACCTCGAGAATGAGCACTAGACGGTGGCGCACTAGGAGGCAGCGATCCTAATTTGTAAGCCTGAAAACTCATGGTACGCTTTGTCTGCGGTGTACTTTCACTGCAAGTTCTAAAATCACAGCTCTTTCAAATGTTCGCTGACAAACGCTAATTGTAATTAAATCCCAAGACCGACTTCCTTTTAAACTCAACAATGATCAGTAATTTACTGCCTTTCTTGACGAGCAAATGCGACGTTGTTATCCAAACATTTACAATAAATGCTTCGGCGGCCTGGTCTTCCAAAGGTTGAAATGGTCAAATTGAAGTGCAATCTAACGCAGGAGCGAAACAGTGCGTGTTTAAAAGAAACTGCTTGCAACGCGAATAAAATTTATGCATGAAGTTTTGTCTGCTGAGGTTATGAAAGTATTCGGCTAAGTAGATTGCACATCAATTTGACCCTTACATGCTCTGAAGAAGGCGAAACCGTTCAAAGTCAGATGTTCTATACTCATAAATGCTTTAATAACAGCTAGGGGGAGGATAGCACATTGGTAGTGATGTCAGTCACCACAAGCATGATGCTAGTTCGATTCCGCTCCGGGTCAACCAAGTCTCTCATTTCTCCGGGATCGGTAAGTTGGCACCGGACTTGCCTGGGAAGAAAAATCACTCCTTGCAATCCAATTAGAACGCTTCAGCTCGGTTCTGTCGAGACTCCAAAGAGAATTCCTTGGCCTGCATTCTACCACACTGAAGAAGAAATGAAAACCCTCAAGTAGCAATCGGAGCCACGCGTAAAAACGTGGAAGGCCTTCGTGGACGATATATGCGAGGAAACGAATTGGATGTGAGAAGTACTGGAATAGCACAGTAGACGCGAGGAAGGATCAAATAAAATAAAAATCGTGCACACGCAATTGAAGAAGTGCATGTAGAAGGAATTTTATTCTGTTCAGTATCTGGAGGATTCCCTTTGGAGGAGAATAATGGGTGGGTCAGTTTTGATTTGCGATTTTACTAGGTCGAAAGTAAAAGTAGCCTTAAGCAGAAAATTTCAAAATTTACTAGATCATTCGCAAAAGCCAACTTCAATTAAACAAAGCAAAAACGTTTACGAAGGCGCTAGCACTGAAAATGTGGTCGATAACGTGATAGAAAAGTGAGGGGTCAGCGTCTTAGGAGGCATAACTCTCCCCGGCGACGCGCGCTCGCCATTAGAATTGTGTCCAAGCTTGTCACCAGCGCAAACCATTTCTGAAGAACCCTTGCGTAAGATCGCATGCAGTCTGCACGAGCTTCGGGATCGACTTTGCGGCAACGCTAGAATTGAAACACGAAATAAGAAAGAACAACGAGAGATAGGGGCGTTACCACCACCTCCGTTTCCTCGACCGCTCTTTAGACAACATGATCCTAACGGCTAAGTAAATATCATGTTTCGTATCTTTTCGAACGAAACTCTCAAAGTCTTTAACTACTATTGCGTGAGAAAGTTTAGTTCTAACCTCACAGCAGTGCAAAAATCTGGTATGGGACAGGTTCGGGAGCTAATAAAATCAAAGACTATTAAATTGTCAGTTAATAATAAGGAGGAAAGTTTGCACCAATTCCTCTGTTAAATGTTAAAATAACGGAAAAACTTGAAGACGCATTTTTTTTTATTGCGCATCAACTGGAAAGAAATTCAGAAGTTATCGTAAGCTGAACAACGCATGGCTCAAAATGGCAACGGCAGCAGGTTTGAAACCAGCAGACATTGCGCATGTTAAGATCGAAGTGCCGGTATGTCCCGTCTTGCACTTGCTTATAAAAACTTATAAGTTGGTTTCTTCTGATGATCTGGCGTCTACCGACACCTCCACCTTTAAAGTTAGACCCATCACCAATTGTGTAGACGAGCCTACGGATAGAATTGCTTCGTTTATAAATCTAATTCTCAACCAATTGCTTAAACACATACCAGCCCATTTCACGAACACCCAAATGTTTCTAAACAGTCTGCGCAACGCATGTCGCAAAAGGACGTACGTTATGGAGTCGCTCGACGTTACCGTCCTTCACACTAACATGTCGAATGACTCCGCAATGGAACCCAACCGCGAGTTTGTTGAAAAATATGAAAGAGTATATATCTTTCAACTTCTGTTGAGAGTAATAAACATATATGGCTTATCGATTCAGCAGCTTGTGGTCCTTTTAAAGGTCTGCCTAAACTGCTCAATCTTCATGTGATCCGGAAAATGTTACGTGCAAATTAGAGGGTTGCTAATGGGAGAGCGACTGGCACCAACTCTTGTCGTTCCTTTATGTCTAAGGTGGAAGCACCATTAATCCATCTCAGGCCATTACTCTACTGTAGGCATATAAATGATTGTTTTGTCAACTGCTCCACGCAAGAGATGGACAAATAGTTTGAGTTGAACGAACATTCAGAGTACATAAAGTTCACCCGTGAGAAACTTAAAGAAAACTGGCTTCCATTTCTAAACGTTCAAATTAACCTATCCGAAAACGGTTACATCACAAAACGGTATCGAAAGCCAAGTAGTAAGAATATAGTTCATTGGTTCATTACCTCTCCTCTCATCCCTTCACATACTGAAAGGGCGCTTATAAAAAATATGTTTCGAACCCGCACCAGCGTGTGCACAGGTATAGAGCAGAGGGAACAATCCTCGAAACTGGCGCGCCAAATAGCCGTTTCAAATGGTTACGAAACTGTGGCTTCCCGTCATAGGTATGGAGGAAAAACCACGCTCCAGAACGATAATTCTACCGAAAATAAGAATCCGCTCCTCTTACCCTTTATTTCAAACGAAATACGTGCAGCCATAAAACAATACTTAATAAGGGCCGGTCCGGAGATTGGAGGAAATACCATCGAACGCTCTAAGACGCCAGCTACTTCGTAGCTGCCAATATGACCGCCTAAATACAACGAAAAACTGCATAATTTGCCCTAGCGGTAGAGACGGCGATTGCATGAGTTCGGGCACGGTGCACCTAATCTCTTGCAAAGCAAGTAGGGACGAATGCGTTGACGAAACGGGTAGACCGCTCTGCGTCCGCATGAATGAACTCCTAGTCGGTAAATCTAAATTAAAACAAAACACTCCACTAGGCGTGCATAGGATGCAGAAACACAACGGAGAAGATTTTGAAGTAGGAGTCACTATCCTCAAGCACGAATGGAAAACAACAGCGCGTAAAACTCTTGCAGCGTTTTGGATCAATTCGAAAAATTCAAAACTGAACAGCAAGGAGGAGTGTCTTGTCATCACGTGCGACCTGACGGCATACCTCAGGCTAATCCAATGACCTGACATAGACACGGTTACCGCCCGTGTATTACTCTGTGCGAGTACTATCGACCAGCTAACTTAAATACTTACAACGAATAAACGGTAGGTGTTTAATTGAAGTTGTTTCCTGTGCGAATGCAAGTTTATTTAAGTTTTATCTGATGGGGTTATGAAAGTGGTTGGCTGAGTAGATCGCATCCCAATTTAACCTTTGCAGGCTCTGAAGGAGGCCAAATCGCCGAAACGTCAGCTATTGTATCTTAATAAATCCTATAATGACAACCTCGTGTCTGCTTATTGAAGAAAAACATCGAATTGTCAATCAATACCTAGGTTAATAGAAAGTCGGTCTTGGGAATTGTTTTTTTTATAAAAAGGAAGAGGAACTCGTGCTCATGTGAACTTTGGAGAGATGTTGAGCAGTTGATTTCGCAGGACTACGTTCAACATAGGGGTGCCTGTGGCGCAGTGGTTAGAGGCGCCACTGCGACACAGACGTGGAACCGATCACCGTGCTCATGGGCCCCTAAGCCTTCTATCCCTCCGGAGTCGGCAAATTGGCACCAGACTTGTCTGGGAGGATAGCAGCACTGGCTCGATACATTGGTAGGCCATCGCGAGTCCGCTTTAAAGGCCAGATATGCATTCGATCATCTCCATCGGCAGTTAATGAAATGGAATGCATAGCGCATTCCTCAGAGGTTCAACGTCGAGAGCTTTATCCTTTATCCTTATTCTTTATGTTAAAGATATAAAGGAATTTAAATAGAAGTACTTAAATCTAGACCTTTTGAAAAAAAATCTAAAAAATCCTAATCTAAAATCTAATAATCTAAATGAACCTTTTTTATTTATGAAAAAATTTTGGCCCAGATACGACGTTTAAGAAAAATTACAAGAAGTAAAGCCTACAAATATTATTTCTGGCAGGAAATGATGACTAAATGATAGAGAAACATAAAACCATTTGCTGGTATATAATGGAAAAAAATTAATGACAGGGACTAACAGAGCAGTAAAAATGAGGTATCGGCGTTGTATAGACTAATATCTTTGAGAAATAGCCTCAACTCTAAGGAGAAACACCGGCAAAAGATATCCAGACATACAAAACAACTGGTTTCGTGTAGAGAAGATGTTTCCAGGTATTCGTCTGGAAAAACATGTGATCTTCATTTGCTCGCAGCACATTGAGTCTACGAATAAAACCTACATTATCGTAGAAAAGTCCATTTAAGAGAAAGTATACGCCTAGGTTTGTCATCGAAAATAATCGAGTCGCAGAACACTAACCCGCTATCGATCCAAAGTCAACAAATGATTAACTAACAATGATTAACTGGGCGCTTTATGCACTTTAACTACCAGCCTCCATAATGTCACCAGAATGTGCTGGCCGTCTTCTGGAAATATCGGAATCAGCAGATCGCTTTTTTATGAAAGCTTTCGTGAACAAGGATGGACCAATTTCTGGTAATGATATCGTAATTTTCTATCTACACCATTTTTGTAGTAATTTTGTCTTCTGACATTGAAATATCGTCTTTCAAAACAACAACAAGGTCAGAAAAGTTGCTACGACAATGCATTCTTAAAATTGAATGGTTGAAGTGTTGGCGGCTTCTCCTTTTTGAGGCAAAAGAGTTTGAAAGAGTGAGAGCACTCTAATGTGAACGGCACACTGATGTTCTCACCCTTTAAAAAAGAAAACAGTGAGCCTTTTTAAACAAGCAAATACTGCTTTGGTTTATAAACTAGTTTTTTTCTTAAATCTAAAGAGTGATCGCTGAATAACAGAAATAAGGGAAATATATAATAATTCGTCTAGGTTTTGAAAAAGACGAAATCGTCGAGACGTAAGCGATAAGATTTTACGAAATCCTAGCAATATTAATGTCGAGTTCCCAAGGTCGACTTTCTATTAAGCTCTGCATTGGGTTATAAATATCTCTTTTTGTTTTTCAGAAATCACGAGGTTGTTGTTCAACACACGTTTGCTCCCTTACAAAAAGAACACATTCAACACAACGGTAGCTCACGTCTCGGCAGTACCGCCTTCTTCAAAACCTGGACGTATTTTTTGTAACAACAGTCTTATAGTTCGGAGAAAAGTCTAAAGCATTAATGAAAATCTGAGGTGTAAATGAACGCTATGTTGTTTAAGGAACTACTACGAATGGAACTGCCCGCATGTTGTTCACGGGGCCGTTCACCAGGGAGACCCACTCAAATCAGAAAATCGTTTTGAAATAAGGCTCCAGGTCACATGTTATAGTGAAGCATTCTTCTTCTTAGTTCATCTTTAGATTTTTGAAACTTTTCCAAAACGCTTCAAGAGTCTTGCGCATTGATGTTTCTGATTTCTGCGCCAAGATCCGGCCATCAGCTCAAAACCGTCGCCATTGCTTTTGTGCCTTATGTGTACCTAGATGAGTTCTTAGGCGAATTTTTACTTTCCCTCTAGATGTTTTTTTATGCGGACAGAAAGTGGTCTACCCGTTCACCTAATGTGTTCTTCATCGAATGCCTTACATAAGACCAAGTACTTGAACTCATGCAATATCCGTCTCTCCCGTTAGCACTGATCATACAGTTTTCTGAAATGCCGCTTAGGAACTAACTGATGGCGTAGGATATTGTGTGGGGAGTCCACCACATAACTTTCAAGGCCACTTTTTAAAGCATCTCTTAATGGTGTAGCTTATTTCGTCTGAAGTAAAAGGTAGCTTGAGTTTACATCATCATCAGTTAGAAGTACTTCTGAATATCGAGCAACGATTTGTAAATGGATTCACATCAGCAGGCAGAGCATGCCTAGTAAAAGAGCTTGACATTCCCATGTGGAGGTAAAACTAAAAGTAAAGCAGTGTCAAGAGTTACTACCAAAATCTCTATAACGCACTCAGTAGCTGGCAAGCGGTGAGAACGTGGAGGAGCCATGAGAAGTTATTGGAGTTCTAGGTGAAAAAAACCGTTTTCACTCAACAAATCACCAGTCAAATTTGAGCTCTTTTGAGGACTGTGCAAAAGTTTATTATTTGTAGAAGCTGGCTATTCAAGCATTCGACTACGATGAGTGATAAAAGCTAGAGCAAAAAGCTCTTGGCGCTGATCAATCCTGAGGGGTCCGCCATGCATTTGACTTCATTAAGAATCGTTTGGAGGTGTTTGAATGCATATCTGACTTTTACAATGACTCGCTATGGCCTACCGTATCGAACCAGTGCTGCTGTCTTCCCAGACAAGTCTGGTACCCCTTTGCCGACCCCGGAGGGATGAAGGGCTTGGTGGGCCGTAGGCGCAGAAATCGATTCCACGTGCGTGCTGCAAGGGGTTTCCGACCACTGCGCCACACGCGCCCTATGATGGGTGAGAATGCGCAATTATGTATAGCCCAATAAATACTGGAAAAATTTGAAGAATTAGGAAACTGTATTCTATCCCATCCAAGAGAATACTGCGCAATCAAGAACCACAGCAGTTCTACGTTTATGGAATAAAGTTGTTAGTTGTCAAAAAAAATTTCGTAATACAGATTGTAGCGGCTTTTTCTTCAACTACAAACCTTCCTTTTAGTCAAAAAATAGGTGTTAGATTGAAGCTGATAGCTAAAAATGTGGATCGATTCCCGGTCAAACTGTCAGTCATATTGCATTTTTCTATTGAACATATTTCGTAGAACTGGTCAGTATAGAAGATATGAATGGGAATGACCTATTACCATTTCTTCTAGAGCAACGCCTTAAAATCATTCTACCGCCAAGTATGTAGCGTCTTGATTTCATTGTTAATAAGCGCTCTGAAACCAATATATGCAATAAGTGGTTTGATAGAAACTTCGCCCTGTCTAGGGCAAACTAATGAATCTAATCCTAATAGTGTTAGACTTTTTCTTCACAAAAATTTGTAACAGTTATCCGTCATTATGAACGAAATGAAGCCAGTGCATCAGTACGAAATACTGAACGCGGTCGGGAGAAAAAGGTGTTTGCCACGACTTTGGGTTGAAACCTTGGTTTAGTTAACACATTCGCAAAGACGTAACCTCCATAGGATAGGAGTTTTGGAATGCGAAATTACTGACCAGTGTCAACCTTAAGTCGACATATCTGGGCTCGTAATCAATCTTGCTAAGTGCAGTAGAAACTGCTAGAGTCCAATAATCTTATCCTACAAGAAGAAGGTCTTTAGCTCAGCCGTGACTAAAGGCTGATTTGCTGGAGCTCAGTGTGGTGTTAGTGTTTGTAGTGGCTGCAATTCGGTTGATAATTTGAAAATACTTTGTCTAATTTTTATATTTATTATACTATTATATTATATCACGTATTATATTTTTCTGTACTTTAAAAAACTCTTCTATTTATTATGCCAATGCCGATGTTTATTTTGATCTACACAGTGTCTCAGGAAAACATTGTGTAAAAAGAAAATACTCTCTCGCCGAGGAATTCTCGTTGTTCTCAAGAAACCGGTTTCGTTGCGAATGTGCTAAATGCCTTAACATTGGAAGAATTGAAGAGAGAGAAATGGAACGGAAAGAGGCAACAAGAAAAAAGAGTCAACGTAGTAAAAAGAAGCAGAAAATTGTTTTGGGTAGAAATGATGGGAAGAAAATGATACGACCTTGTGGCGTATTGTTTTGATTGACTGCAAATTTACATTAACACAATGAAACGAAATCGTACTCATGAAGGGTGTTTGTGGCGCGATACAAAGAAGGTTTGCTTACGATTCGGTGGCGATGTCCACTAATCAGATGATGCTCTGCCTGCGGTCGCTGGTACTGATCATTCCGTTGGTAGTGACAACACGCGCCATCTTCTTCGGTCAATGTTGTTATTATGGTGTGTATTACTCATCACTGTAGTAACCAGTTGATGGTTATATTTCATCAACTTATCACTGCAGAATTTCACCGTATTAATCGCATTCTTCAGGTGGATCTTATCTGGTGCAGAGCTACACCTATCCTTCTTCATCATTTTATTCGCCTTACAGCTATTCACCAATAATTATTTGGTACCCTGAAGCTTTGGATTATGTAAATCGGCGATGGAAAGAGCGTCAATACAATCTGCTGAATAGTAATTACCCAGTTGAGAACCAACTCAATAGGAAAGTGTACGAGCCACGACGACCTAGTAATATTGTCGGCAGATACTCCCATGAGAGTAAGTTTGCTAAAACGTTTTCGAACTATTTGCGCAGGTAATTCTCCAAGGTTACACTTCAAACCAACCTTGGGCTATGGTCGGTGAATTGCCATGTCTCTCACTTCGATTAAATATGTCAGTTTTTTAGAGTATTATAAAATATTAACCAACGATAGAAAAAGGCGAGACGGTTGGCACCTGACCCACATATTACATAGTTATTTTTTAAGGCAGGGTGAAACAACCATAACAATATTGAGATATTTGCAAAACTCTCAACCGCAGGTGTCTGCGGTGGAGAACCAACGCGTTATTATTACCCTTTGAGGAGTTAACGCGTTCACCACCACACCATGCAGGTCCTTCTTTTCGCCTGTCCCTCGGCTAGTTTTCTAGAAGGAACCGCATGGTGTGGCGGTGAGCGCGTTACTCCGCGGAGTGGACAATAGCGCGTTCGTTCCCTACCGCAGACACCTGCGGTCTGGAGTTTTGCAAATATCTCGCCATCATTATGGTCGTATCACGCATAATAGCCGGCATACCATGTGCAGCACAGTTGTTAAGTAGCTAACCAACTCTAATCTTCACCGTATTTTTTCCAAAGGGATGTGGAAGGATAAAAAGTGAGAACTATCTTGTTTGACATTCGACGCTATTCCGTTTCGAGCGAGGAACTTGAATGTCGACGAGCACCAGCCTATCTCTAATGCGTTCATTTGTTATGAAGCTTCTGTTAATAGAATGGAATAGATCCGATGACCCAGTTGTTTATACAACAGCGAGACCTGTTTGAAATGCACGTAGAAGAAATAGAACAAAGGCGAAATTATTGTCTAGCTACCAAAAACCTTTGATCCTCATTTCAAATATCATCATTGTCTCGTTTTCTGTTGTTTTGCTACCATCGCAAAAAAAATTTTCTTCATAATCATTACAAGCTTTGATGACACTATACATTCAAAGTTCTCTCACTCTGGAAACAACAGAAAGAACAGCAGGTATTCTTCGTACTGTAAACTTCTTTTATGCTCGTCAGGCCTAACTTTGCTGAAGCTATCCTTGGTAGAGGATATTAGATTGTTTAAAATTAATATGGAATTTACAATTTTAAGATTCTTGTACATGTTTCAGCAAAACTCTTTTCGTATGCGACGCTATTATGTATTCTTGATTCATTGCAGGAGCGCATATAGTGCAGTTGTTAGAGATGAGCTTCAATACTCACGGGTTCGATCACGCGCACCCCAAGCTCACCAAGCGCTCCACCCCTTCGAGATCGGCAAATTGTTACCAGACATGTCTGGGACGATAGCAGAAATTATTCGATATACTACCAGGCCACCGAGAATCATTGTAAAGGACAGATATGCACTCACGTCTAACCATTCCTGTCGAAGTCGAATGCATGGCGCTTCCCTAAGGAACTGATCAAAACCGAAGCTCTTTTTTTAAAATCTTTCTGCTGTTAAGTGGTGTGCAAACAAGCTTTAAAACACAGTGCGTTTTTGGCGAAATTCGTAAGTCGGAGTTTTAGACATACACACAGCAAACTCAAAAAATTTGCTTCCAAACTCGTATGTACGGAGCGCAAGCCACTCGCAGCACTGATATAGCATCACCTGTAACACTTGTATCACCTGTGGGCCCGCTGATCGTTGAGTTACTCGAGCGGCCGCCGGCAAATCTTCCACTTTTCTCTGTCGCGTGCCAGAGTATCCCAGTGGGTTCTGCTCGCTCTAGAGACTCGTTGAGCATCATATCTTTCTTCTAGGTTCCCCGTGAAGAACTCTGACTATTGGGTCGGTGGTATTCCTGCAGTGCTTTTGACATCCCGAGGGATCCAGTCACTAACGGCTCATGTCCATCGGTTGTCATTTATACGCATTACGTGTTCGGCCCACCTTGTCTTGGACTGTTTGGCGTACAGAACGGCTTCTTTAATCTTTGATGGTTGACATAGGTCGGAGCTTCAGATCCCTTCCTTTACTTGCGTGACACTGGATACTCCTAACATCGCCCTATCGCCTGCGCCTTTAATAATGCTGAGTGAGTTTTCATCCTGTTTACGCAGCAACCAGGTTTCTGACGTATACGTTAGAGCAGGAAGTACCACTGAGTCAAAAAGATGGGCACGGAGCCAGGCATTCTGTATTCTCTTCACTGCTACCTCGATGCTCTTGAAAGTTTCCTAAGTCACTCTTTCCCTTCTGTTCATATCTGGCGCTAAGACGCTCATTATGTTGATTTCCCGACACAGAGAGACATAACTGGAGCATTCGGAGATATTCGTTCCCCTGATCGTGAATGGGGCATACGAAACCAATCCGTTTCTTATCAACATCGTTTTTGTGAGATTTAGTCGAAGACCAATCTTTCCACGAGCTTTATCAAAGTCGCAAGCATATGATCCACTTGGTTAATGCTTGGTGTTATGAGGACGATGTCGTCAGCAAAGCGAAGATGGTGTAATTGCCGACCATCGACTTTCACTTTCAAGTTTTTTCACTACAGTCTTCGCATTGCATTCTTGAGGGTAACGGTGACTAATTTTAACGAGATGGTATTCCATTGTCCAACCCGTCTATTGATGTCGGGTTAATATCTTTAAAAAGCGGTGACGTTTTGGTTACGATATTATTATGTAGTCCAGCAAAAATCGTTATGTAGTAAGCGGAGCAGCACTGGCTCTCTAGAGCTTTTATGAGTGCTTCTGTCTCAACTGAGTTTCCTTAAATCGATGAAGAACAAGGAGAGCTGTCTCTTCTACCCTCGCGATACTTCAATGAGTTTTGTTGCCGTGCAGATGTCGTCTAACCTACCGAATCCTCTAGGAAACCCTGCCTGCTCACATCGCTGTCCTTCGTCCAGTGTTCTGCCAATCCCGTTTAAGATGAATCGACTGAAAAATCTAGACGTTAGACAGCAAGCAGATTAGGCGATAGTTGCCGATGTCGTGGAGTTCACCCTTCTTAAACAATGCCTTGCTGGTCTTCCATTGAGATCTTGCATTCAAACAAATAATTCGTGAAGAGCCAGGCCAGTGTGTTTACGAGGAGTGGCGGAAGGTTTCTCAGGTGTTCAGATCTCATTCAGTCCCGACCCTAATGTTGTTCGATTTCTCACCCCCGAAATAGCATGCAGGGTTTCGGAAGGGAGAACCGGTAGTACAACATATCTGTACCCCTTCATTTCATATGACGGAAGGTGGACGTGACAATCCAAGAGATCTGAGTAGTATTCGTAAATGATTTTCTTCATTGCTTTTCTGGATGGTGCAACTATTCCGGTTGCGCGTGGGAGTGCAATCATTTTGGTCTTGTAATTGGCGAAGTTTTCGCGTGCTCTGCGAATGCTTTTCCCAGCCTCTGCAGCTTCGACCACTATTGCTGCTTTTCTCTCTTTGAGATCTTCTTTTTATCGCCTGTCTGCATTGTTTTGCAAGTTCGGACGTTAGTTCACGGTTGCCTGCAGCTCGTACGATTCCACGCTGCCGTGTCAGCTCGAGTGTTTCTGGAAACCGACGTCTCTTGGTGACTTTCGATCTCTTAGCTTTCATAGTGTTAACGTGAAGATGTTGAATGAGCCGATCGTAATCTTCGTCGATGTTATCGACAACGGCATTTTTCCAACGGCCGACTAATGAATTGAATAAGTCCCAGTTTATGGTATTTCTTAGACTTCGGTTTTTGAATTGAGCGGCTTTTCCTTTTCGCGAAAAATAGAATCTTGCACGATGGAGGGGATGGTCAGATCCCAATGTAGCATGAAACTAACAAGGTGTTAAAGATTCCACGGAGCAATACTGATTTGAATTTAATAAACAGATTTGGCCTTTAAGTTGAGGAAGGTTGTGGTTGTAGTTCTGCTACAAAAGGCGATAATTTGAAGGCCTTGGTCAAACCAGATACACCAAAATTGTTCGATTGTTTACAGAAAAACTCAATGTGGGCATATCAACACTTTCACGAAATGCTAAAATCTCTGTGAAGCTCGATAAATGAGGGCCGCGAGAATTGAATATCAATCAAGGAGATCGTTGTTATTGCATAAAGCCAAAGTTGTACCACAGAATCCGTATGAACCCAGGTGAAACAAATACGAGAAGTAAAACAAGGTGAAGCCCTCGGCACTGGAGCATCCTTGGGAGATGAGCCATGCTACCGACTACAGCAAGTATCGCTAGAGGTGAATGAAGAAACATTTGGCCTTTATACTCGCACTACCCTAGCAAAGTATCGAGCGAGTGTTGACTGTTGCTGTCGTCCCAGACAGGTATGGTATCAATTTGCAGACTCCAGAGGATGAAACGCATTGTGAGCGTGAAGCACGGGGTCGATTCTATGTGTACTGCAGATCGCCTCTGATCACTGCGCTACACGCGCCACTGAAAGACAATGTACATTCAAAAACCGCTGAAATTAGTTAGAAACATGAGCAGTAGTGGCACGCGTTGCTCAGTAAGAAGAAACTAATCCTCCACGATAATGTACAGACTACCAGGTGCATACAGACAATGCTTCAAAAACCAAGCCGTGGAAGGAATTTTCTTCAGGAGATCCATCGCCTCTAAAAAATCCAGAATTCCAAGTAGGCGGAATACCCAAATTAGCTTGCCACTGGAAAAAATATGCATATTTTGCCTAACGGCGCCATGGCGCCTGTGGACAGAAAGCTAGTTGAGAGAAAAGCAAAGCAGAGGCCTCTGTGGTGCAGTGATTAACACGCGCGCTCCCAGAAAGTGAAATCGCGGTTCGATATTATATAAGTGCAAGTTTTGCAAATATCTCAGCATTATTGTCGTTGCATTTCACGTAATACCTTGCCGTAGAAAATTACACTAGGCAAAAGATAGAGGGTAAACGTTATGCACATTTTAACAGTATATATTTCGACTAAGAAAATTTATTTATGGCCACCAGCTTTAAGAAAATCAACGGCGATATTATCGGGTCTTGGAGCTGTGCTTTTCTTAATGTTTCCTAACGCAATACGAATATCAAAGAATAGAATGCTAGGCGACTTTTTAAAAGCTGGGATTTCGTGGATGGCGAAGGGAGTTGTGGAGGGCAAAGGATATATAGAATCTTTGTGCTGTTAGTTCCATATCACAGCTTGATCTAGTGATAGTCCTATCTTCGCTCGTAAAGGCGGTTTCAAAAACATTATAGCCGCGAAGATCCCGAAGGTGCTTCTTCGGACTGGATTGTTAAACTAAATCTTCCAAATTGCACGTACTTCTCCAACCCACATGACACGAAGTACTGTCTTTTTGCGCATATCGAAGATGCTTGGATGAGGCACAGCTAGCGCACGATTCCGACAGGGACCACACTCGAACCGTTTCATGCGTCGTAGAACTCTGTCGGGATTACCATCTGCCCCTCATGCTGCCCTACGAGAAAGCGTTTGACAGGGTCGAGACCAATGCAATCCTATGAACACTCGCAGCCAGTGCCGTAGACTAGTCCTATATACAGACACTAGCTGACTATTAGCAGAACTACAGCACGAGTATGCAGCTTTTTTAATTATCGCCAAATCTGCTTACTGTCGCACTGCTGTGGATAATGAAGTAACTCGATTGGGGCGAGAAGGGCATACGTATTCACAGAAAATTCCTGTCAAACTGTTATTTCGCGAATGATATCGCCATCTTTTCAAAGGAAACCACTGAAGCAGAGACGATGCTCATTGAATTGAACGAGTCGGGAAAAAAGATTACACTGCACATAAATAGAGCCAAGGCTCACTTCGTAAAAACTCATGGTGTGGAGGTGAAAAATAGAGTTGTATCATTCGCTAATTACAGAAACCACGTCCTATGTGTACAATGGGTGTTCGGTGAACATGGAGAACAACATAAAAGAAAAACGGATTGGAAAAGTAGAGTAGCTTTGGCCACATTTGGGCCACTCGAAGGAGCTACCAACCAACCAACGGATCAAAACCTCGGCGCTCACCTTTTCGACTCAAAGTCCGCCCAGCCCAACGATGTCTTTCAAAATTTAAGCTCCATTCACCACGTCTAACCAGAAAGTTCAGTTCTGATCTAAACTACCTCTCTGACAGACGGACAGAGAGAACTGTAGAATGGACTTTACGAGGCTGCAGGCGCTTCCTAGGATGGCCATCTACATGTTGTGCCGGAGTGTTCGTAACCAAAGTGAATGAGCTGTACTTTCAGCTGCAGTTGTTGTAAAGATCATAAAGGTATGAGACTCCAACCCACTACCATGTTCGAACCAAACCATCACTTTGGTCGACGATCATGAAGTAAGGATGCGAATGGAAAATGTACTGGGAGCTACACAACTCGCAAAGACGAGGTATCCAAGAGTCTAAATATGTAAGCAAGCAGCAAACTTTATTGCGAACTAGAATAAGACACTTTGAAAATATAGTACGAAATCCGCCATTAGTTTCCGAACAACTTAATGTTATAGCAAAAAAGAAGCTTAGGTGACAGTCGCTGTGCTAATGACTGTGGCTGCATAACTTTAAACTAGAAACTTTGACGTTATGGTTGTGCCTGCCATATTGTAATCATCTAGAGCTCTTTATGCTCAATTTTTTAATCTTTGTTGCATTTGAAAAACCCTTGTAACATAAATTATATTATCTGGTAAAAGCGGATGATACTTCCTAAAATAAATTCAATCACAGTCATAAATAGTAAGTTTGCAAAAGTATACCGAATAAAACGTAAATGAAGTGCTAAGCAGACCGTACGATAAAGCAATTCGCCAAACTGTTGCTAAACCGACTATCTCTTAACCTCGGCGTGAATAATAAATTTCTCAAAAATATTCAGATTGCACAAGGTTGTTCTAGAACTTTAATTCGGACGTTTCGACATCTTCGTCTTCCTCAGACCTGAGGGTTCGAACGGATGGTCTACAGTCTCTCCTTGTGCTAGTTGATAATGATACTGTCTTCTACAGGATGAATTGTCCGCAGGAAAACAAGTTATCATCAACGGTCAATCACTATCATCAACACCACCCTATATGAAAGAGCATCGTCGGGTGACGAGGTCTCATACGAGGGGTGCTCCACTGAATATGATTCGACGTTATGCGACGACGGACACAACACATCGAGAAGACGAATGTGGACCGTTGAGTCGGATTATCGGGTTTGAATAAGAAAAAGGCATAGAAACGTTAGCCGATTCTTATCAACTTCGTGTAAGTTTATCAGTGGAAAACACGTAAATGTTGGCCATGCTGAGGTTGAAAAAAAAAGTCGGTTTTTGGCATGCTGTAGATATAGCTCCTCCCAAAAGTTTACCTCCTCATAGTGACTGGAAGGTGTTTCTCGGTGTCGGACTTCGATGTAAAGCGAAGGATTCATCCACTAGCAGGCTCTCCCTAGCTGAGGAGTCCGGCGTTTCAATCAAGAAGCCTAGCTAGGAGTAAACTAGCACCAAGATCCGCTACTGTCCTGGTATTAAAGTCTGATGGTGGCAAATTTTCCTCTGATCCACAAGGGCTACGACTGCCTGTGGTGGTGAAGACTTGGAGCAGACTTTGGCCAGGCTGACCTCGAGATTCCAGGGAACCAAAATGACTTAACCCGCAAGTATCCGATAAATGGAGGCCCACAACCAGTGAGGACGGGCCGTTAAATTGTCAACTGAAGATATAGTTTTGCAAAAGGTGAAAAAACTTAACGTAATGGATATGCATTCTTTCTTGATAAGCTTGCACGAGGTTGATAAATAGAAAAAAATGCACGAGGTCAAGAAAGAATGCACATTGATTAGTCACACCGAGGTTCAGGGAAAGTCGGTTTCGAAATGTTACTACGCTTTGTGCTAGCTGATAAAATACCGACTTCTGCACGATGTCCGCAATGATGTATGTCCGGAAGAAATACAGGTTGTTACCACCGGACATTATCATTGTATATCCACCATCAGCATCGTGTATAAAAGGGCATCACTGAGTGAGGATGCCTCATTCGAGAAGATGGATCACTGAGGAAGACCTGGCTCGACACGAAGGCGAAGCTGGAACGTCGAGACGAACAACAATCATGGACCATCGACTCGGATCATCGGCTCTGAGGAAGACGAAGACGTCGAAACGTTAGCCGAAAATAAATATATTTATCAACCTCGTGCAAGCTTATCAAGAAAGAATGCATATTGATTAGTCGCACCGAGGTTCAGGGAAAGTCGGTTTCGAAATATTAATGTAATGGATTTTCTACTAGGCCTGAAGCAGAAGAATCTCATAGTAAGGCATATTTTGCAAACTAACCAGCAACGAAAAAAGGAATTTCCTAATTTTACTAGCTTTCTCTGCCTATATATATGCATACATATATATATACATGTTCTTATGAACTGTACTTGTTGAGCTACTACGAGGTTGGAATAGGTTTTCGTTGTCGTCGTTGTTGTTGTTGTCGTTGTCGTTGTTGCTGTGGTTTTTTTTGTTGTTCGATGGCAGACGTTTCGGCGACTTCGCCTTCCTCTGTTGCAAGCGGGACCGCCGGTGTGCTGTTCACGCGGTATGATGAGCATACCAACCTCATATTAGCTCAACAATAGCAGTTTCTAAGAACATATATATATATATATATATATATATATCAAAATTTGTATCGAGCTTTATAGAATATGGCCTTTTTAGTTCCTCTCACCACTCGGAAAGCTTTTAAGGCTCAACTACACGAGTATAGTTGTGATCAACGTGTAGAACTGAGTGCAATGAAAAGGGTTGGTCGTACTGGCTGGCATTACTCTATCTCTATTTGCTACATTTGAGCTGCATTACTTTGATCAAAAGTGCTCGTCTGGTCAATCCTTGATAGGCGGTCATCTATCGCCAGGAAGCTACAAATATTCGTTTTGTCTATTCTGTAATATACAGAGGCCGAGCGGTGATTGGTCGCCGAAGGTTAACTCACAATCATATTCACCTTCGACCAGTGTTTTTATGCACTGAATGCACTTAATCAGGTTGGACCCAGTAAAAATATCTGAGTGCTGCCTTTGAACAGCTTACATATGATTTCGACAGTAGATCTCGTTGAGAAACCCAGCAGATTCCAAAGTAAATGATGGAGTAGATTTATGGACACTCCGAATTTTTTCACCTCCTTCATATTTTTTCTTATTTATCTAGAAAGTAGGTAGCGCAGTAGTAGTTATTCCAGTGAGAGGCCTATCTTTCCCAATAAGAAAGTTCAACCTACCTAAGAGCTGATTTGTCTGTGCCCAGTGCCCACCAAGCTACTTATTTCTCCGGGCTCGCAAAATTGGTGCCAGACATGTATGAGACAAGTTTATTTCCTCCCATTTTCGTGGGAACACTCTACTGCGGCTAGCTTAGGATTTCAGAAGAATCGAATCAAATAGCACTAAACGAAATTCGCAGCGAAGACAGAAAAATCCTCAAGCGGCTGCCGAAACTACATCCAAAAGTTCAAAGACTTTCGTGGATGGTGCATGCGAGAAGACGAATCTAATAGGAAAATTGCTTGGATAAGCATAAGCGCAGTGTGATCCATGTGATGTTGCGTTATGTAATAAATACTTGGGTCCTTGTATGGCCGCCCTCACTGTTAGAGCGGGCTCAAGCACAATTTGCACTTGTTTCTCTTCCGCGCAACGGCCGTCAGTGGTGATAGTCTGCTTAGAAAATGGATACGTCTGCTAGACACATTCCATTATTTTGAAATCTTTGATATTTGCGAGCGCGGATGGTTGATGCTAGCCACGAACACGTTCTGCCATCGTTTAGGTGGTCTTCCAAGGGAACCCTTGCATTCTCTTGAAGTCCACTCCACTATTCTTTTCGTCCATCTGCTATATGTTTTTATTATTATGCTGATAGAGCATCTTTGTTTCACTATCAATGCATATTCTCTTGGATCCCGAAGATAGGATATATTTCAAAGGCCTGAGATGCAGAACCCAGCTAACGTTGTGAGTACCGGTTAAATTTCTGAAGACATCGTTCAGGCGCTCGGTAGGTGATGCGCAAAATTATTGACGTGTTTGAGGTGTCATCCTACGTTTCTGCTGCATAGCACGGTGCTGAGAGAGCTGTTAAATCGAAAAGTTCGGGGCGGAGTTTTGGGTGCGCTAGTTTGTCAGTTGCTTCTTTGAGAAGCCGGAATCCGGCGCATATTGCTCTACTTTTTATGTCTGATTCTTTTTCGTATTCTCCATGCTCATTTACGGTTTATGGCATACCTACGAGGTGGTCTGTACAATCAAGGAGCCATCCAGTTCAACTCGTATACCTTCGCACTATGGATTTGCCGTGAACTGTGTCTTCTTCCCATTTATGCATGGTCCGATATTTTCTCCCATTTCGTTGAGCTCATTGATCCTCGTCTCTCCTTCGTCTGTACTTTTTGAGACGACTATAACCTCATCGATGATACTAAAGTTCGATTGGAACTTTCTTCGATAGGTAGGCCTTTCCCGTCTCATTCGACTGACTCCTTTATCTACTGTAATACGGCATATGCTTTTCGAGATATTGTGTCTCCTTGTTGAACCCCATCCTCTACCGGATTGGTGATGGGTCTACGAAAAAGCTGTATTTTCGTCATGCAGTTTCGATAACACAATGATACTCAGATGTTCACAAAAATTGGACACCAGGCCAGGTGGAACCGCAATCACCTTATCCGTGAGCTAGCGCGAACAAGAAATCAATAAATATGGCCAGCACGTGACCGCCTTTTAAAATGTTATCAGGTAGAAACCTTAGAGAGCGCACTTACCTGAATACTTGGATGGCCCGTCTTAACTGCCTGTGCGGGTTGCAGCAACATTTCCGCTTTCCTGGAGTTTTGCTGGTCTAGCCATTGTGGTTTCCCGGAGTCCCGAGGTCAGCCTGGCCAAAGTCTGCACTAGGTCTTCACCACCACAGGCAGTCTCCAGCTTTTGTGGATCAAACGAAGATTTCACACCATGCGACTAGTTTGGCACCAAGAAGGTGACATATCCTTACTCTTAGCTTGGCTTTCTAGTGGAAACGCCGGACTCCTCTTCAGCTTGCGAGACCATGCCGGGGACGAATCCCCCGCTGCACATCGCAGCCCAACACCCAGGAACACTTTCCCACTCTTTCTCTCGGTGTTTATTAGTTCGAAAAAAATGATGTACAACAAAAGCTTACAAAAGTCTACTTCTTTGTGAAACTCACCTATTCCATATTTTAGGATCATTACCAACTCCACCATCAGATGAACACGGTGATGACTACGAGGGAAATGGTTTCCAGCCAAGCAGGGTTGTACCCGGCATTGTACAGCTGGCCAAAGAGGTTCCTCTCTTTTTTCTAAAAACAACAGAATGGTTTTACACTCCTTATAGAGATTCTCATAGAAAACATTTTCGAACTGCCTTGAAGCAGTTGATTTAAAACATGCACCTGTCAAAATTGGGAAGGATTCGATTACAATCACTCACTGCTTTTCTTGATGAAAAACGCGAGAACGTTATTAGTTTCTTTTAGTTTATTTTATTTTGATTTTTTTTCAATAATCAGACACGAGGTTGGTATTGGAGAACTTATTAGAATACAATAGCTTCCAATAGTTTCAGTCTCAACGGCTTCGCCTTCTTCAGAGCCTGGAAAGGTCAAATTGAGATGCGATCTACTCAGCCAAACACTTTCATAACTCCAGTAGATGAAACTTAACAAATACATTTGTATTCGCATAGGAAACAGCTTCAATTAAACACCTACCGTTTATTCGTTGTAAGTATTCAATTAGTTGGTGGATATCAGCCGCACAACGTAATACATGGGCGAGGACTGTGCCTGTGTCAAGTCATTGGATCAACCTGAGGCATGGCGCCAGGTCACGCTTAAGGACAAGACACTCCTCCTAACAGTTCATTTCTAAATTTTTGGAATTGATCCAAAACGCTTCAAGAGTTTTACGCGCTGATGTTTTCCATTCGTGCTTGAGGATAGTGACTCCTACTTCAAAATCTTCTCCGTTGTGTTTCTGCATCCTATGCGCGCCTAGTGGAGTGTTCGGCTTTAATTTAGATTTACCGACTAGTTGTTCTTTTAAGCGGATGCAGAGCGGTCTACCCGTTTCGCCAATGTATTCGTCGCGCACGCTTTGCAAGCGATTCGGTGCACCGTACCCGAACTCATGCACTCACCGTCTCTACCGTTAGTGCAAATTGTACAGTTTTTCGTTGTACTTAAGCGGTTATATTGGCGGCTACGAACTAGCTGACGTCTTAGAGCGTCCGATGGTATTTCCATTACTCTAATAGAAATTTCTAGACTGACCCTTATTAAGCAACGTTTTATAGCTGCACTTACTTCGCTTGAAATAAGAGGCAAAAGGAACGGAGTCTTCTCTTCGTTAGAATTATCGTTCTGGGCCGTGGCTTCTTCTCTATGCCTATGTCGAGAAACTAGAGTTTCGTAGCCATTTGAAATGGCTATTTGGCGCGCCCGTATCGAGGATTCACCATTCTGCTCTCTAGCTGTGCGCACGCTGGTGACGGTTCGGAACGCATTTCTTATAAGCGCCCTTTTGGTGTGTGAGAGATGAGAAGAGAGCTAATGAGCCACATTATTCTTACTACTTCGCTTTAGACACCATTTTGTAATGTTGCTGTTTTCGGATAGCTTGATTTGGACGTTTACAAATGGAAGCTAGTTTTCTTTGTGTTTCTCTCGGGTTAACTTTATGTACTCCTACTGTTCGTTCAATAACTCAAAGTATTTTTCCATTTCCTCTTGTGTGGAGCAGTTGACAAAACAGTCATTTATATGTCTACAGTAGAGCAATGGCCTGAAATCGATTAATGGTGCTTCCACTTTAGACATAAAAGCAACGACAAGGGTTGGTGCCAGTCGCTCTCCCATTACCAACCCTCTAATCTGCGCGTAATATTTCCCGGACCATATGAAGATCGAGCAGTTTAGGCAAACCTTTAAGAAGGCCACAAGCTGCTGAATCGAAAAGCCATACATGTCAATCGCTCCTTCGTGTTGCTCAAGAAGTTCGCGAATGGCTTGCACTGCGAAGTCGTTCGACACGTTGGTGTGAAGGCTCCATAATGCACGCCCTTTTAGAACATGCGTTGCGCAGACGGTCTAGGAACATTTGGGTGTTCGTGAGATGGGCTGGAATGTGCTTCGGCAACTGGTTGAGAGCTAGGTTTGTAAGCCAAGCTGTTCTATCCGTAGGCCCGTCTACACAACCGATGATAGGGCTTACTTTGAAAGTAGAGGGGTCGGTAGACTCCAGATCATCAGAGCATACTAACTTATAAGTTTTTATAAGCAAGTGCAAGACGGGACATGCAGACACTTCGATCCTAAGGAGCAAAATACGTGATGGTTTTAAACCAGCTGCGTTTGCCACTTTGACCCATTCGCTGTTCAATTTTCGATGCTGACCTCTGCATTTCTTTCCAGTTGATGAGCGATAAAGAGATGCCTCTTGAAGACGTTTTTCCGTTGTCTCAACATCTAACTGGGCAGGAATTGCTACAAACTCTCTTCTTGTCATTAATTGATAATTTAATAGTTTTTGATTTTATTAGCTCCCGAACTTGTCACATACCAGATTTTTGCGCTGCTCTGAGGTTAGAACTAAACTTTCTCACGCAATAGTAGTTAAGGACTTTGAGATCGTTTGGAAAGATGCGAAGTTTGACAGTTACTTCGTTGTTAGGGTATTGCTGCCTAAAGAACGATCGAAAAAAAAGAGGTGGTTGTAATGCCCCCCACTACTCGTTATTCTTTTTATTTCGTGTTTCAATTCTAGTGCTGCTACAAAGTCGATCCTGGAGCTCGTGCAGGGTGCATGCGATCTTACGCGAGGGTCGTCGGGGAGACTAATGCCTCCTAACACCGTGATCCCTGACTTTTCTATAACGTTACCGACCACATTTTCAGTGCTAGCGCCCTCGTAAACGTTTTTGCTTTGTTTAATTGAAGTTGGCTTTTGCGAATGATCTAGTAAATTTTGAAATTTTCTGCTTAAGGCTACTTTTGCTTTCGACCTAGTAAAATCGCAAATCAAAACTGACCCACCCATTATTCTCCTCCAAAGGGAATCCTCCAGATACTGAACAGAACAAGATTCCTTCTACACGCAATTTTTCAATTGCACGTACACGTTTTTTATTTTATTTGATCCTTCCTCGCGTCTACTGTGCGATTCCAGTACTTCTCAAATCCAATTCGTTTCCTCGCATATATCGTCCACGAAGGCCTTCCACGTTTTTACGTGTGGCTGCGATTGCTACTTGAGGGTTTTCATTTCTTCTTAAATGTGGTTTTTTCCCTGGAAAGTCCGGTGCCAGCTTACCGATCCCGGGGGAGTGAGAGACTTGGCTGACCCGGAGCGGAATCGAACTAGCACCATGCACGTGGTGACTGACATCACTACCAATGTGCTATCCTCTCCCTAGCTGTTATTAAAGTATTTATGAATATACAGCAGCCGACTTTGGACGGTTTCGCCTTCTTCAGAGCATGTAAGGGTGAAATTGATGTGCAATCTACTTAGCCGAATACTTTCATAACCTCAGCAGACAAAAATTCATGCATAAATTTCATTCGCGTTGCAAGCAGTTTCTTTTAAACACGCACTGTTTCGCTCCTGCGTTAGATTGCACTTCAAGTTGGCCATTTCAACCTTTGGAAGACCAGGCCGCCGAAGCATTTATTGTAAATGTTTGGATAACAACGTCGCATTTGCTCATCAAGAAAAGCAGTAAATTATTGATCGTTGCTGAGTTTAAAAGGAAGTCGGTCTTGGGATTTAATTACAATTAGCGTTTGTCAGCGAACATTTGAAAGAGCTGTGATTTTAGACCTTGCAGTGAAAGTACACCGCAGACAAAGCGTACCATGAGTTTTCAGGCTTACAAATTAGGATCGCTGCCTCCTAGTGCGCCACCGTCTAGTGCTCATTCTCGAGGTGAGCAAGAGCTTTAAACCGTGTTTGTCGTGGTTTAATTTTGACTGTATAACAAAACTCGTCTAAAAATCTTTCAACGTGAACGTTGTTATCGTAGTTGCTCTCGCCAAATTGTTGTTATCTGTTTTATTTGTCTCCGTCGTTGAAAGGTTTGCTGCTTTCACTGAACTAAAGATTCACGTTATTACAGCGCTCGACCACCGCTTGTGTCCTTTGTAATCCCGCAGATCCTCAAGCGACATAAATGGGGCCAGTGCATTTTTCACTCCTTAGTATCGTGTGAAGTATCCAAACTGGTTCGGCTTGTACTGGGAACATTATCGTATATCGTCGTGGTAGAGTTTTCATGAGCGGCTCTCACCATCGAGTCAATGTCCATCCCACTGTGCACTTCACATCCTGAGAAATCCAGCGGCTAATTCATCTAAAGAGAAAGGGTGCGTATAGCACAGTAGTCGCAGGTGCCTTGCAATACACATGAGATCGGTCTTCGCACCTTGGGCTCACCATGGCATCCCTCCAGGATCGGTAAACTGGTACTAGGTTTGTCTGGGAGAATAGCAGCACTGGCTTGATACATCGCTAGGCCAACGTGAGTCGTTGTAAAACCCAGATATGCATTCAGTCCTTTCCAGTAATTTTTAATGAAGTCGAATATATGGCGCATCCTTCAGGGATTGATCAACGCTGAACTTTACCCTTTTTCACCCTTTAATGCGTCTTGTCAATCGGTTGTCGTTAATATGCAGCATCATCTGGATCACCTTGTCCTCGGTCATTTGGAGTCAAAAACTTCGTCTTTTATTTTTGACCGTTGACGTAGATCAGAACTTCAGATCTCCTTTTAGGTGCGTTATGCGGAATCCTTCTAAAATCCTTCCGTGATCTCGTTAACACGGAGTGGTCTTTCCTCCTACCTGCGTATCCACTAGATTTGCCACGCCTCCCTTGAGACATGAAAAATTATGTTGTCGAAAAAGTGGATGCGGCGTCGAGTATTCTTTGTTTTGTTCACTAAATTTTCAATGCTCTTGAAAGCTCTCCAAGCCGGTAGCTCCAAGTATTCAGTTCTTGAGTTTAGTTATGAGGTTAGTTATACAAGGCCGATGTTTGATGTTGCAAGAACGATTTCATCAGCAAAGCGAACATGATGTGATTCCTACCGTCAATTTGCACTCCAATGCTGCCCCATTCTAATGTTCCCATGACGTTCTCAAGGGTAAGGGTGAATAATTTGACAGCATTATATCACTTTACGTGTCAACTGTTCTGACGTCGATGCCAAACTATTAATTCAAGATTAATTCTTCTACCTTGTAATTTTATGCTCTATGCGTGCCGCATGATCTGCACATTTTGATTAACTTTGCATTACCCAACTAGGTGCTCTTCTACACGGGCGCGGAGTTCATTTTGCCATTATGCTGCTGCTTCGTAGCCATTTGGAGATGCCTATTTGTCGCGTCAATATATACTGAGTAGTATATTCAAGGTTTTAGTAGTCTAGTCTGCCTTTAATGACTCAGAGGGCTTTTTTAAGCCGATGAAAGTGAGGCAGAGCGGGGCTCTTGTCGACTAAGGACAAAGTCTCGTTACCGTGTGAATGTAATTCGTCATAATGATTCCTTTTCGTAGCTTTACTTATCCATGTAGTTCTTATTTGTCCAGTGTTTTCCCATTCCTGTTCAAAACTACTCGAGTGAAGAGTTTATAACTGACAGACAGGAGGCTGATTGAGCGATAGTTACCAATATCGTTGATGTCTTTCTGCTTGAACAATAACACAGTATTCCTGGTTTTCCGAAGCGTGTGTAGCGCAGTTGTCGGAGGCGCCCTGCAATACACATGGAATTAATGCCCGCACCCCGAGCCCACAAATCCCTCCGGGGTCGGTAAATTGGTATCAGAGTTGTCTGAGAGGGTAGCAGCGCTAGCCCAATACATGGAGAGGCCATCGCGTGATATTGTATGCGCGAGATATGCATTCAATCACCTCCGCATAATGAAGCTGAATGCATAGCGCTTCCCTCAGGGATATATCAATACTGGAAGCGTTATCCAGGCTTTCCATTGAAAAGAAACACTTAATACTGACAGGAAACGTGTGAAGAGTTGAGCCACTGTTTTGATAAGGACTGGCCGAAGATTTTCCAGTTGTTCAGGTTTTCTCTTGTCCTATATAGATGTTCAAATTCTGAGCGACATAATTTTCAAGTCAGACAAGTGGACGAAAATGTCGGCTCTCCTTTATTTCACATGGATAAATAAAAAATAAAGGATAAAGTTTTTAACCTTAATCAATCCTTAGGGATGCGCCATGCATTCGACTTCATTAAGCATCGTTTGGGGGTGATTTGGCTTTTTGACTCGGGTGGCCCACCTATGCATCGAGTCAGTGCTGCTATCCTCCCAGACAAGTCTGTTACCAATTTGGTGACTCTAGAGGGATGGAAGGCATCGTGGGCCATGGGCGTGTGAATGGATTCCGCGTGCGTGTTGCAGAGCGCCTCCGACCACTGCTCCACGCGTGCCCTTTGTCTGGTAATATATGAATAAATATAAATATTTGTGTGATGCAACCACAATGGTGATGAGATATTTGCAAAAGTGCAGAGCGCAAGTGTTTGCGATGGGAAACGAACGCGCTATTACCTTCCAGGGGCCAACGCGTTCACCACTCATACCATGCGGGGTCCTTTGTTTCGCCTGTCTCTCAGCTAGTTTTTATGGATCGACGCCATTAGTAATCAGTTTAAATATATGCGTACAAAATAGAGAACACAAAAGCTCCGATCTGAAGCTAATGCCACGCACCAGCATCGTACCACCCCCATATGTGATAACTTTGAGGTAACGACACAAATAGAAAAATTTCTGCATTCTTCTCAAAATCGAAGTGTCACATAGGTAAGAAGCGTAGTGAAACTGCAAACATATTTTCTTAGCAGTGAAAACACTTCTCGTTGTCTACTTCATCGCTAAGTAGAAGGGTCTCTAAGTGAGGCATTTTTTCGTGGTCTAACAAGTAACAAAGAGGAGTTCCCTAATTGCTCTCTGTACCGAATCCTGCACCTCTTAAAGTAAAGATTTTGAAGTCCAACTATGTAACTATGATGAAGGATTGGTTGATGGAAAGAAATTTGTGCACAGTGACACTAATTACTCTACTTGAGTTTTTCCCACCAAAGCGTGCGTTGCTTAATTAAAAGGAGTTCGTTGGTAGCGAGGCCTTCATAAGCGATCTGCTATAGCTGAGCAGCTACAACTAGTGGTCATGCCACTTTTGCAATATGGATCATCTGAACAATGTATTGTCGTCAAAAGGATGTTCTCATTCTTATTGCAGTTCACATTAAGCCAGTATTCCAACAAAATGAAAGAACTTCAATATTTTGGACGCTGGAGAACTGTTCGTAATAGTACCTTTGAGGAACCTACATGTTTTCCCAAAGTAGATCTTGTTCAGTGCCCTAGCTAGATCTTATAGTAATGGTTCGTGTGGAGATATAGAATTTTTTGTTCAGGAAGCCGGCAGCGATTGGTAGCAATCCCTTCCATTACGCGGACGACCCTATCTTAGGCCTACCATACCTTCTGCCGTCGGAAAATTGTCATCAGACTTGCTTCGGATAAGCTGATTCCATGTAGTTTTCGTGGAAATACCTTGGCATGGCTATCTCAAAATTCCAGGTAGAATCTTCTGGACCACCGTTCAAGAACGTTTTTAACGAATACGAAATAGAGCCGCGCAGCAGTCGAGGCTACTCAAAAAAAATTAAAAGCCTTCATAGATGGTCGATTTGAGGAGAGGAACTGAATAAGAAAATTTCCAGGATATTTAGAGTATAATGAAAGTGGTATCGTATCAAGTAAAACATAAATACATCCGTCATAAAGCTCTCATTTACAGCAGTATCTGGTCGGAGTGTTTGACAACTTACTATATTAATATGATAAAATAGGATTCGAAGATTTTTAAAAATAAAAGATAAAGGACAATGCTTCCGGCGTTGATCAATCTTTAAGGGATGCGCTATGCATTCAAATTTATCAAGTATTGGTCACTGAATGCATATCTGGTCTATATAATAACTTTTGGTGGCATATCAATGTATTACGCCAATGCTATCGTCTTCTCAGCCAATTCTGCTAACAATTTGCCTACCCTGACGGTACAGAACGCTTGGTGGGCATCAGGCACTGGTTCGAATAAACGTGCATGTGTTTACAGACCAACCTAACCACTCCCTATATGCACCCAATTTTAAAAATAACAAATTTAGCTTAAGACAGAAAGCGTCCTTGACTATAGGTAGCCAGCTTAACAACATCCTGCCACATATATAAATCCAAATAAGTTAATGTCCAATAAGGAAATCTTCACGAAGTCTATCTCTTCCTGAAACTTTCTCATTCTGAATTTTAGGATCATTGGTAACAGCACCAGCAGATGAACATAGCAACGAATTGGAGGGAAAAGGGTTGCAGACAAAAAGCATTGTACCCGGCATTGTACTACTTCCCAGAGAGGTTTTTCTTTCTCTTCTTAAAGACTAGCGAAACGAGCTTTACACTCTTTATAGAAATTTCAGAAACCGACTTTTCTTCAACTCAGCATGACTAGTCAACATGCGTCTAAATTATTAAGCTCAAACTATCTTAATAAATAAGCTTTTTTCGGCCAGCGTTTGACATCCGCGTCTTCCTCAGAACCAGTGATCTGCGTCGACATCTATAGTTCTTCGTACGGTCGATGTGTTGTCTCGGCATCGTCTTAAAGTCATTCTTTAAGCATATTTTGACAGACGCTCACGTTTCCAAACTGCTACACCTATTAATTTACAATATGCACCTATTTCTTAAAAAATTTCCTTCCTGGAAAATTGGAAGTCATTCTGTTACAATTAACGGCAAACAGTGAGCATTTGAGAAAATTGCGTTTTCAGATCTGGCAATGAAAATAAACCTCAGACAAAATGTGCTATAAGTTTTCAGGTTTACAAATTAGGATCATTAACTCGTAGTGCTCCTCCGTCCAGTGTTCGTTCCCCAGGTGAGCGAAAATTGCAGCGTATTTGTGTTCGTTCTACTTTTTGCACCACTTTTACATCAAAGTCTTAAGCTAAACATTATGAGTATCAGAATAGCTTGAGTAGCTTCTTTCCATTTACTTTGCCATGAATGCTATTCCACTACAATTCTCTACATTGTATTTTCGATGCAGTTCTCGCGTTTTACGAAGGACTTTACTAACATGTTCTTTCTTTTTTTTAGCAAGCTGCATGAGTTTTAAGGCAGATATACTTCTAGTTATTTAAGGTACGCCAGACTTCTTGCTCTCCAGTGACAACGTCGAGGACAAGTAGAGCACTAGGAATCGAGAGAAGAGAGAGAGACCAGAAAAATCAAGATTAGCGAATTCTGATCCTATAGAACAGAATGGAATAGATTAACCACTACTTCATAAAGTCGCTTATTCAAAAGAATATGGTCTCTATCATTTCTGTCATCCGAAACGATTCGCAATTTGCTTGTCCTTTGTGTGTCATAACCAATTTTCGCCAATAGCGCTACGAAACATGAAAAAATAGCACAACAACCTCAAATAATCTTATTACTTGATACTTGATACTTGAACGCCCATCATCACTGGTTGCGTGGTCCTCAGCATAATCACCATTTTTGGAGACTTGCTGGTTAAGCCATTGTGGTTCCCTGGAATCCCGAGGTCAGCCTTGCCAAAGTGTGCCCCAGGTCTTCACCATCACGGGCATTCGCAGCCCTTGTGGTTTACAGAGGAAGATTTACCACCAAAGAATTTTCTACCAAGACGGTGGCCGATCATGGTATTGGTTTACTTTTAGCTAGTTTTCCAGATGGAAACGCTGGGCTCCTCAGCTTAAGAGACCCTCCGGTGGGACTAATCCCTCCGCTGTACATCGCAGTCCGACACCCAGAAGCACCTCCCAGCCACGATGAGGCGGTAAACCGTTGGGAGGCAGATAATCTTGTTAAAATAAAGTTGGAAAGAATAGGATAATTTGCTGTTTCCAAAATAAGCAAATGCGAGGTTGACTCCTTTTTTCCACACCCTAGCTGTCATGTGCGATCTTACGCAATATTTTAAGCATAAATTTTTTTAAAAAAAGTTCTAGATTTTACTATGAGAGAGGTGTATTACCCATCCATGAGAACTTTCCGCGGTTGGTTCCCACGTGAAATATTCGGTAGTAGTCTAATAGAAAGCAGTCAGTGTGTGAAAAAGCTATTTTTTTAATACGAGTGATATCTTCATTCCGTGATATACCTGCTGGAGCTGCAGAGATGTTCTGCCGAACATTATTTAATTCAGGTATTCGATAAAGACGATTCGTCTTTCATATATTTCCTGAGAGTCAGTCTGGTCGCTTTTTCATGTATACACTTTACATTGTAATTGTAACAAAGAGTTTTACTGTGCCGGCACCCACTCTAAAAATTTTACATGCGTCTTAAAATTATGCTTCAGTTAAATTCGCAAATAAAGACCCAGCCTTCCCCATTTGGTTAAATGTTGCCAGCAATCGATACCAAAGTTCGTAGTCATAGCATAGTACTTTTTATAGTTTTACCCTGCTAGTCATGTCTGCTTTAAGGATTAAGGATTAAGCTTTCAACGTTGATCAATACTTGAAGGATGCACCATGCATTCGACTTCATCAAGCAGCGTTCGAAAGTGATTCAATGCATATCTGACCTTTAAAATGACTCGCTGTGGCCTACCGATGTATGGAGCCAGCACTGCAATCCTTCCAGGCAACTCTGATACCAATTTGGTGACCTAGGAGGGATGGAAGGCTTGGTGGGACATGGGCATGGGGATCGAATTAATCACCGTGTTGCAGAGCGCCTCCGACCACTGCGCTACACGTGCCCTTTGTCTGCCTTAGACTTCTGTATTTAACTACACTTGATACATGATACTTGAATAACACGTCCTCACTAGTTGTGCAAGCCCCAGCATAATCTCCATTTTTCGGAGATTTGCTGGTTAAGCCATTATGGTTCCCTGGAGTCCCGAGGTCAGCCTGCCTAAAGTCTGCTCCAGGTCTTCACCATCACGGACAGTTGCAGCCTTTGTGGATCAGAGAGGAATTTACCACCATGCGACTTTGATACCATGACGGTGGTCTATCCTGGTATTGGTTTTAGCTAGGTTTCCTGATGAAAACGCCGGACTCCTTCTCAGCTTAAGAGACTCTACCGGAGGACGAATCCCTCCGCTGTGGAAAACGAGAACAACATTTTTCCTATAGCACTATCTTTTAAGTTGGTAAAAACATTCATTAATGTACAACTCCACTCTACTGGAGCACTGATATGTAGAATGTATTTTGCTCGCCCCATACGCAGAATGGCTGCAGTCACGGGATCGAGGACTGTGTGGAAAGCCATCCGCAGTTTCGTGCAACAAATACAAGGAAATCTCCTGTTTATGTAGAAAAACCAGAGCTACGATATCCATGACTAAATCAACTTATTAAATTCGTAAGTTTAAGAGCCTGCAAAAAGTCATGTTGTCAAAGTCTTTAATAGTTGGACACTTGGATACTTAGATGGCTCGACTTCACTGGTTGTTCGTGCCCCGCAGAATTTTCATTCTCTGAACATGTGCTTGTTTAGCCATTGTGTTTCCTGGAGTCTGGCGGACGGCCTGGCTAAAGTCTATCCAAAGTTGTCACCACCACCAGCTGCCGCGATTAGAGCGAGATTTGTCACCATGCGTCTAGTTTGACACCATGGTGGTGGTGGGTCCGAGTAATGGTTTACTCTTAGTTAGTCTCCCTGTTGGAAACGCTGGAATCCTTCTCAGCTTGGAGGATCCCACTGAGGAAATAAACCCTCCCGTTGTACATCACCGGGCCGATACCCAGAAATACCTCCCAGCCACGACGAGGCGGTAAACCGTTGAGAGGCAAGGCCTTGAATACGATTGCTAATCTTTCTTATGACAGAAATTCACTAGCTGTTAACATCGGTGGGCAACAACGAGCTTCTATGTGGAGCTCCAAATCTGTGGATGATAATTTCAGTCCTTTAATCATCAAGCGAAGGCATCATTCCGTGGTTTTATGCGTACAACAAGAACTACTCTCTTGTGAGTGGTGTGTAAAATCGTCTTCTGTTTTTGTCAAATGAAATATTTCATGCAACCGCAGGAGCCTCAGAGAAACTTCGAACTGGTGATCATCCATACCGGAAGCTCACATGTTATCCATCATACCAACCTTGGCCTATGCCTTGTCCTTCTCTCGGCAATATCTTTACTCTATCGGTGCTAACAACAATCGCCGCTCAACGGGAACTATTTGGAGAACCTCAGTTGGCACTGAACTCACTTATGTTTCTGTTACACATCAAACTTTATCACCAAAAAAGAGTGAATGAGACTTGAAACACAATTTATGCAGTTAAAATGGTATAATTAAAATTTGTGAATGTCCATGAGAGTTCCTATCCCTTCAAGAAGTGTTAAATAGAGGTTGGAAAACCACCCGAAAATGCGTTCAACACATCATTTCGCTTCTCAGCTTTTAACGAAATAGTAAGCAATGCTTTCGTTGAAGAGTATTACCCGAAATTTCTATGCTAAATAGGCTATTCAACTTCTTTACTAGAATGTGTTGGAAAAGGGGAGACTTTTCAAGTTGTCAGTGGTCGTCAACACTTGAAGAGCTAGCGCTTCGGTGGAGGGGTGGCCAACTATTAAATTACGTCTGAGCTTGCAAGCCATTGCAAAGAGGTAGGAAATGAACGCCACAAAAAATGCGCGAGCAACAGTACGAGTTGGATATATAGTGGCTGGGAGGCATGCCTAAAGAATGGGGGAACCGTTTCCATGCCGAGGTTACGTCTATTCATTACCCGTATCATTGTCGCATTAATTGTAGAGTTGTATTGTTATGCTGGAACATCTCTTAATAACTCGAAAGACCGACTTTCTATGAACCTCGGCATAGATAGTTGATATATTTATTTATGTGATCTTATAAACTGATCTTCTTAAGCTGACGCGAGGTTGGTACAGATCTCCGTTGTCGTTGTCGTAGTCGTTGTTTTTGATGTTATTGATCGATGGCTGACGTTTCGGCGACTTCGCCTTCCTCAGAGCCTGGACGTACTTTATGTTAGAATACTTTTTATTACTCGGTGGAAAAAGAAGGTTAAAGTATTAATGAAGATCAAACTTTCAAATAGACGCCATATTGAACAGAAAGGCCACTCACCGTGATGTTACGTGCGGGACTGGCCCACACGTAGTTCACGTGGAGTCGCGAGCAAGACACGCCCCGGGGTCAAAATATCAT